>APFE031446138.1:0-11440 GCA_000404065.3 Pinus taeda | reverse complement strand
TGCCAAGCCTGGCTCCAAATGGCAAAGCTCTTGATGGTCCCATTGAGCCTAATGAGATGCTCATTTAAGCAACTAGGAACATATTTTTCTTTCCAAATGATGGCCCAGGCGTAGTTTGGGTTTGCAATCCATCTCCACCACGTTTTGGCTCCAAGGGTTTGCGTTAAGAGCTGAGAGTCCCTCCAACCAAGACCTCTTTCTTTTTTAGCTTCGCACAACTTGTCCCAAGCCAACAATGCCCACTTATGCTTTTCATCTGAGCCCCTATAAAGGAAATTTCTCTAGAGGTTTCTAAGAATGTTAGACATGGATTTGTGGGCAACAAGAGTGGAGTACATATATTGGGGAATGGCTTGCAGCACATACTTGAATAAAAGCAAACGACTTGTTCAATTCAGAGTTATGAAGGTCTAGTTAGCTAGTATTTTTTCCATTTTGGTGAAAAGATCTTCCCCTGTTAAACGAGTCAGGGGATTATCAGTGAGTGGGGCTCCCAAGTATTTGGAAGGAAGGTTACATCTTTGAAATTCCATGATTATGGCAATGTTCCTCGGGATAGTTAGAGGGGTGTTGAAGAAAAATAGTATAGATTTCTCTAAGTTTATGGAGGTGCGAGAAGCTTCAGAAAAGCCAAAGAGGATGGCTTTGAAGGATAAGATTTATTTGATAGTTGGGAGGCCCATTGACAAGGTATCATCAACGAATTGTTGATGAATGGAGGGAGGAGCAGAGCCATAAAGCTTGAGGCCATATAGGGCATTGCTAGAAGAGGCGGCAATGATGGATCTGCTAAGGCCCTCAGCCATAATGGCAAAAATGAAAGGAGAAATAGGATCCCCCTATCTGATACATATAATAGGGTAGAAGGGTTCAAATGGGGATCCAGTCAGGAGAATTGAGAAAAGATCCCCATAAACCATTTCCATGATAAATTTTATCTAGTCCTTGTGAAAACCAAAATCTACTAGGACACATTTCATATAGTCCAACCTAATTTTATGAAAGGCTTTCGACATATCGAACCACATCATCATTCCAGGATTTCTCTAAACTTTTAGGGAATGAATCAATTCGTGGGAAAGGATGATGCTATCTAGGATTTGCCTTCCTTCCACATAACCTGATTGATGTGGGTAAATCAAAAGAGGGAGGATAGTTTTAATCTATTGGCCAAGACTTTTAAGATGATCTTGTAGATGATGTTACAGAGGGCGATAGGTCAAAATTTATCTAGGGAGTTAGTGCCTTCATCATTGGGAATTAAGGTTATAAAAATGGAATTTAGGGTTGTTAGAACAAATTTTTGAATTCTAGTCTCCTCCCCTAAGGCATGAACCTCATCTTTTATCAGAGGTTAGCAAGCTTTGTAAAAATCTATGGTGAAACCATCCAGATCCAATGCTTTACCATTGGACATAGTCATTATTACTTCCTCCACTTCTAGCATAGACACTTTTCTTGGGAGAATTTTATTGTGATCCTCAGTGAGGATAACTAGAATGTTGTTCATTATTTTGTGAATAGCCCTTGCCCTGTTTGTTCTAGGCTCAGTTATGAGATTAATGAAGAAAAAAATTTAGCTCGGCAGCAATTTCCTCATGAGAGTGGATAAAGTTTCCCTCTCTAGGTTTCAGGCCCAGAACCCTATTATGTCTTCTATTTTGTATCATCAAATGGTGAAAGAATACTAAATTTCTTTTCATGCACTTAAGCCAGTTAGTGCAGGATTTCTAATGCCATAGATTTTCTTCTTGAGAGGTCCTTTCCTCCAAACAATTTTGGAGATTAAGCTCTTCCTACTTCCTTTTTTCATTGATGCCCTCACTAATGATTTTTTGGTCGAGGATTTCCATTCTAAGTTTCAGGTTCCTTTTATCCTTGGTGATGTTGCCAAAATTTTCCTTGTTCCAGAGTTTGATCTTATTTTTTATGATCTTCATTTTCTATAGGAATTTATACATATTGTTTCCGATTTCAAGCATTGGGGTATTCCACCATTCTTTCATTTTTTCCATGAAATCGAGGTTCTCCATCCAAAAGGATTCAAATATGAAGGGTCTATTATTTAGGCCAGAGGAAATGTGAACCTTCAAGATATAGGCCAGTGGTCAGATCTTGATTGAGGGAGGATTCTGGCCTCTGTTTCCTCGGAGGTGAGATAAATCTATTATGATAGAAGGAAACAGTCGAGCCTAGAAGCAATTTTCTGATCTCCCCCTCATTTGTTATTCCAAGTGAAGATACCATTATTCGTAGGGGTATCAATTATACTAAGTCCCTCGATGGTGGAATGAAAGGCTTCAGAGTCCTTATCTAGTTTTCTGATGCCTCCCTTTTTTCCCCAAGGTTTAGCAACATGTTAAAGTCACCAACAACAATTTTGAAAGGCCGGTGGATAGAGTCTAGGAGCTTACCTAGATTTGTAACATGCTCATTCTTTGAATAGCTCTAAGTGGAGCATTGATATTGGTGACACAAATACTATCATTGGTTCCAATGATTTTCAGAACAATTATGATGGAGCGTTTTGTGGTTACTGAGGAGGTTATATCATATTTAGAGTTTTTCCACAGAGTCATGATTCCCCCTATTGATCGAGTGGTAGAGTTCACTATATAGTTGTAATGCTTGAAACATTTTTTTAGAGAAGAGTAAGATTAGCCATGTCAAGTTTGGTTTATTGGATTAATAGGATATCTAGTTTGTCAGTGATGAGTCTATTTTTCAAGACTCTCTTCTTTCCAGGACCATTGATTTCTCTAATGTTCCAAGAGATGCAATTCATTGATAAAGCGTGAGAGTTAGCACTAGGGCCTTTAACTTTCCTTCATTAATGAGTTTTTCCCCTAGTTATTGAAGAAGTTGACCAGTTGTTTCCCTTACTCTTATCTTGCTTGGGCCTTCTGGGTTGTATTTTCCTGCTACCATATTCGCTAGAATGTCATTGACTGCGTTGTTTCTAGGTGGTGTTTGATTTGTGCTATTTTTTAATTCCTCTTGTTGGAGGTAGGCTCCTTTAATTTTTTGGATTTGGTCTTCTGGAATCACAGTTAGATCATTTTTCTTCCATTCGTCTACAACCGATATGGGGTCGACTCCTTCCAATGCCTCTTCAATGTGTGTTTTTCTCTAGGGTGGAGTCCACTAGAACTTGTTCCATTTCAATGTCTTCTTGCATATTCACATCTTTAGTATTGTTCTCTTCCAAGTATTGATGCTCTTACCTCTCGTTTGTTGTGTTTTGTGTATCTTCTTTGACCTTCTCATCATTTGAGCTGTTTGAGAGCAGTTGTTGTTGCATTTTGTTCTGAGCTTCAAATTTGTTTAGGTTGTCTTCCTAGTGCTACTCTTTATTTATCTATGTCTTCTTGTTGTTTTTGTTCCTTGTGCCTACTCTGGTGAAACCTCGTTCATCCTTTTTCTTATGAACTTTCTCATTGCTTTGAGGAGCTTTATTTTGTGGACAGTTCCTAAAGAGGTATCCATGCTCATGCAATTTCCTACAATGGAATGGGATGTGTTCGTAGTCAATACTCTGGAGCCATACCTCATCCCTAGATATTAGTTTTATGGAATTTGGAAGGGCTCCTGAGACATGTATGTAAACACATATTTTGGCATATGAAACATACTATCCATTTCATGTTTCCTTAGACATTTTTATATATTCTCCTAGTCAGTCTCCAATGCCTTTAAGGACTGATGGAGCCTAGTAATAAGTTGGCAAAGAGTAGAATCATACCTAGACCAGGACCCTAGTGAAGTCGTCTTTCTTTGAAGTGAATTTTTCTTTCCAAAATCTCATATAAAGTCCTAGAGAGTTGAACAAGTAGGGGCCTCCCTCAAATATCCTATCTTTGTCTTCCAAGAGATCAATGATGACTGTGAAAAACCCCTTTGAGCCAAGTTGTAGTCTGATTTCTCCCTTTGGTTTCCATTTGTATTAAATCCACGAGTTTAGTTCTTTCTCTGTGGGCTAGATACCCACGAATTTACATATTATTGTGTGTTCCTGCATATAATCTCTATAGATTGCCACCCCCGAGTCTTATATTTCAAACTTTGGGATTTTTTTCGCTTTTGAGTTGCAATTGCTTCTTATTTTTGTTCTTTCATTTTGCAGATATTCATCTATGTTTCCTTCCTTCGCAGTTGTTGAAGCATTTGTAGATGTAGTTCTTGTAGCTAGTTGGGCATCTACATTTCCCCTTTTTCTTTCCATTTTTCCCTTGCTTCAGGGGTCATTCTGAAGGAATGAAAAATGGTGCATGAAGAGAGCTTGGTCAAGAAAGAAGACTCTTAATCCCTCGATCAATGTTAGGTCCCTATAGCTGGTTTCATAACAATAAACCAGAAACCATGTCATGAAAGGAGCGGGCCTGAGGGCCATCTTCTAACTCCTCCATGGAAGCTTGAGAGGCGAGGGTTAGCCCCTGGTGGCCAAGCACCACAAAACTCCATGGGAAGCTACCGAGAAAGCACAGAGGTGGATTTGACCTAGTATGCTTGTTCTCTCAAGTTTCGCCTATAGTTCCTTCCTCGATTCCATCAACCAAGCTAATCTAAATATTTGAAAAGTGAATTTTATTAATATAGGAATATAATAATTTAATTAAAGCTCATGTTAATTTGGATTGATTAGGGTTTGCATCTTAAAAATGATTTTCATATGGTATTTTCTTTTATAAGCTTAGCAGTACGTTTCATTCATTCATCTACAAACAGGCAAGTTACAAATATATAAGTCGTTCGGTGGCCTCAACCTACCTAGTGGGAAGCTAGGGTTGTTGTCCACCGAATCACATTATAAGCCATCCAAAACATAAATAGTTTGAGTCTATTTAACTAAGCCTTATAAGGGTGATAGTCTAGAAACCAAGTAGTAAGGCTAACAACGAAAGCATAAATGATACTCGACATATACAACGAAAATGAAGCCAAAATTAATAGACATAACTTCGACCAACTAATTGTTTGATGATTCCATTGGAACAAGATCTTTAGCACTTGATCCTAAAAATTTAGTTTGCAACAGACATAGGATATACCGCTCAATGCGGCCCAGGCAAGAATTTTGATTCTGCAACTGAAGTTGAATAAGATGGATCTATTTTTTAATCTCTCAAAGGTATGTCTAAACCTCACTTTGAGCTATTGTCCTGGTGGTCACAACCATTGCTTTGGCCACTATGCATTTAATTGCTCAGTAGAACTAGATGAATTGTCTAAAGAGGGTGAGATGACCATGAGTTGCTTGTGATTAGCTCCTCCCAATCTTCGGTTGCCGTTTCAAGCTCAGATTTCAAGTTCAACTCTGTCTCCCAGGTCCTGATTAATTATTTCACTTGCATCAGGGTCCCTTTGCACTATGCTTGAACCATGGCCTGAAGAATATCATTGTTCATTTTCCAACCCCTTTGCCACAAAATCCATGTGAAAGACAAAATAAATTCTTTTCCTAAGACTTCTTAGTGTGTGCGGCCCCTTCAGCCTTAGCTTGAGACTCCACCGCAAGGCTAAGAATTCACCATATCTTCCAAGAACGGCCCCCCTTTCTTCACTATTCTCCCACATTCTCTTGCTTGTAAACCAACACATCGTACAGAGGCCAGAAGTGGATATAGCGTAGGTGGACCTAGAAGATGATTTATACATAGAAACACCTGGAAGACAAGCATTAATCTAATGTATGACCATAAAAGCAAATGACGCATCAGACAACACTGCGTGCCTTTAAAATTCCACCACCCGAGCCAACAAGCATACATAAATAGTAATCCTTTGGGAGTGGGAACTACCACCAGAATAAAAATGGTGAAATCGATGCACCATTGAGCCCTGAGTTAATAGACTCGACCCTAATCATTTACCAAAACCCTTACTCTTCACAGGGCTTGCCCAAACAATTCAAGCTTAAAATGGGGAACCCAATTATCAACATGAATAGGAAACATCATGAGAAAAAACTAGAAACCAATAAACATACCCATGCGAGAAAGGATGTTGCCACCTATAGGCACCGAGGGTTACCAACCTTCAAGTTGTGGATCTGCCTTGATCTGCGGCAATTCATGTTACCACAGTGAATAAGCATGTGAGGGCATGGAGGATACCACCCACCATCCCAAACCAATAAATGCTTTGTCATATCAATCAAGCTCAAGCGGACCTCCAACTCTTTCACACCTCGATCAGGGAATATAGTATTTTTTTAATGATTACATATAGAAAAGTATATTTTTTTAATATTAAATGTATTTGAATTTAAGATTCAATTAAGTTCATTACTCAATGACTCCCTATAAAATTTGAAATATTTAAACTGGAGACCTCGAGTAATATACAACTTGCTAATAATTTAATTAAAATATTATTTCTACTTAATTTTGAGTTACTTTTTCAAAATCTAAATGTTGTAGGGATTATTATGGATATTTCATTCTATGCAAGGTAATCTCTTGTGGTTTTTAATAGATTATATTTTATATTAATTAAGATTTTTTTACTATTTATAAAATTATAAAAATTAACAATCTTTAAATATAAATATTGTTTTTAACTGATTTTAAAATCTTTATTCCATACTTTACATGTTTATTATTATTGAAAAGTAATATATTTAATATAATAAATATAAATTGTATTAATATAGTTTTATCCGTATTTTAAAATTTTATTTCCTTAATTTAAGAGTGTAAAGGCTCCAAAAATATTTCTATTAAAATTAATCAATGTCGGTTTCTACTACTTTTATGAACAATTATATTATATTACTATATATTATATTATATATTATATATATAAAGATTAATAATTAATACATTTTTCCAACATATATTTTTGTTATAGACATATTTCAAAAAAATAAGGACATTAAAGTAATATAAAATACAAAAATATATTTTTCAATATTAATTTTAATTAGTTTTTTGATAAGTTTGGGAGTATTATATCTTCATCATGTTCAATATATCACTCCATTTGAGTGGGGAATTGAATCCTTGACTTCACATTAAGGAGTTCCTTAACAAAGCACCCATCACTCTCTATCCATAACCTTGCAGACTAATTTAATTTGTTCTTATTCTCAAATAAAAAATAAAAAATAAAACTAAATCTCACTCTTTGTGACATACTCCACCTATCCACTTTAATAAAAATACACTTTTCAACATAATACTTGATAAGAAAAAAAAAAAAAAATACTAAAAATACACTTTTCAACATAATACTTGATAAGAAAAAAAAGAAAAGAATACTAAAAAAATTGAGAAAACTAAATTTTGTTCGTGCTTTCTTGAAAAATAAATTAATAAATTTGAGCTAATTTGGATTTTCTTCCAACTTCTTTGCAAAACAAGTTAATAAATTTCACCAATTTAGATTTTGGTATGGCTTCCTTGCGAAACTAGGTGAGAAATTTGATCTAATTTGAACATTGTTCCCGCTTCCTTCTTCAGAAAATATGTAAATAAATTTGGGTTAATTTGAATTTTGTTCCCGCTTAATTGAAAAAGAGTTAATAAAGTTGACCTAGTTCAGATTTTCTTCTTGCTTCTTTCAAAAAAAAGTTAATAAATTTTCCCTAGTTTAAATTTTATTCCGGCTTATTTGCAAAACAAGTTAATAAATTTAACCTAACTTAAATTTTGTTCGAGCTTCTTTGCAAAAGCAAATTAATCAATTTGACCTAATTTCAATGGTGTTCCTGCTTCATTTTAAAATATGTTAATTTATATAAAAAATATTAAATAAATAACTTAATTTTAATATTAAATACTAATTTCGTCTATTTTAAATCTTATTTTTGAAAAGAAAAACTCTAAACGCCGCGGCAAATCATTTAACCATTAATATTATGAATAATTTTTCTTTCCATTACGCGTAATATATAATAAATAAATTAAAAATATTAACATATCAATTCATTTAATTTATTATTAAAATATATTTAAATATTATTTAATTTATGAAAAAAAATTCATATTTTAATTAATGAAATTGATTTTAATTTTTTATATTAAAATTATACTACATAAAATAAATAAATATATATATATATTTTTCTCTTAATAAAAAAATTATTAATAATAATTAAAATTATTATCACACGCTGATAACTAAGGTTACTTGTTAATTTCTTTTCAATTTCCCTACTAATTACCACATAAAAAGGGGATTATAAACCGTTAATAACATACATATATTTATTTCCATAAATAGAAAATATATATTTAATAATACTAAAAATAATTAAAATTAAAATTATTACCCAATGCTCTCTTAACTAGGGTGACTAGTTGATTCCTTCAATTTCCCTATTAACTAGCACACAAAAGGGATTAAAGGGGCGCACATAGTTATGCAAATGTCAAAACAATTGCACACTTCTTAATGGCTGATATCTTAAATGGGAGCACTCAAAGAAATTAGCAAGTACTGCGACCAGGTTCGTTGTTACTGCACCCAGGCTAGACTTGGAAGCATAATCTCCATCTGCAACACTCAACAGAATCTCCACCTACACCTCTCCCTTTCATCGACCCTGGTTAGTTAATGTACCCTCGCTAAAACCAAAGCATTTGGTTTGATGGCTCTCATCTCAGGTCTATTATATTGAAGTCGTATTTACTGTGTATTTCCTACCTTAAGGGCATCCCCTACTATAATGAATCTAGTGCTAAATCTAAAGCATTTTTAAATTCATGTATCATTGTTATATTTGTTTCAGTTTGATATGGATGACCAACATGTGCTAAAGAGAGTATATATATATACTATATTTATAAAAGTAAGTGTATATATTATTCTCTAAATATTTTATTTTTAAATTAAATATAAATTTTATTTTTATTTTAATATTAAATTTTATAAAAATAAGATTATAATGTTGTAATTTATTCTTGTATTTAATGTATTTCATTCATTTAAATATGTTTTTTTTATGAATTATAGGAAATAATAAGTTAATTAAAGTTAATGTTAATTTGGTTTGATTAGAAGTTTCATATATTGTTTTTTAATATTTATTTGAAGATAAATATATTTCTTTAGTATTAAATGTATTTGGATTTAAGATGAAATTAAGTTAATAACTTAATAGCTTTCTATATAGTCTGAAAGATTTGAACTTGAGACCTTTACTAATTTATAATTCGTGAATGATTAAATTTGAATGTTATTTCTACTTAATTTTGAGGTATTTAAAAAAAAAAAAGTCTATATGTATTAGGATGCTTTTGGATATTTCTATTTATATTAAGGTATCTCCTTGTAATTTTCGATAGATTTATATTAATTAAAGTCTATTTCACTATTTATAACTTGTGTTATACATTTATTTCAATGGAAAATTGAATTGTTCAATCTAATAAATAAAAATAACATTTTAATAATAAATAGTGATATAACTAATTTAAAATCTTATCCATACATATTTATACATGATACATGTTTATTTATATTGAAAAATAATGTCTTTTGGGTAGCTCAATTGGTGATCAAAGTAATTCTAAATTGATGAAAATCGAGAGAAAATTTCCTTATTTGAGACTTGTTTCCATTTCTCTTAAATTTTATTCCCTAATTTAAAATATAAAGCTCCAAAATATTTCCCATCAAATTAATTCAATTTCTTCGTGCTTCTTTGCAAAACAAGTTAATATATTTGACCTAATTTGAATTTTGATCGTGCTTAATTACAAAATAAGTTAATAAATTTGACCGAGATCAGATTTTGTTCCCGCTTCGTGGGAAAAATAGTTAATAAATTTGAGCTAATTTGAATTTTATTCCCGCTTTCTTGCAAAAACTAGTTAACAAATTTCTTCCCAATTGCGAGAGAAGTTATTAGAAAGTTAATATGTTTGACCTAATTTAAATTTTGTTCCCGCTTAATTGCAGAAGACTTTAATAAATTTGACCAAGTTTAGTTTTTGTTCCCGCTTCCTTGGAAAACACGTTAATAAATTTGATTTTATTTGAATTTTATTCCTGCTTTCTTGCAAAACGAGGTTAATAAATTTGACCTAGTTCAGATTTTATTCCCGCTTCCTTGCAGAACAAGTTAAGAAATTTAACCGAATTTGAATTTTGTGCTCGCTTCCTTGTGAAATATAGTTAATTTAATTTAAAAGATTATTAAATAAAATATCTATTTTTTAATAGTAAATACTAATTTCATCTATTTAAAATCTTATTCTGAAAGAACAAACTCTAACCTTATATTTTAAGCAAAAATTTAGAAATAGTTAATTTTATTTAATTTTAAACAAATTTACCACATATGTTATTAATTTAAAATTTATTAAACTAAATATATATTTTAATATTAATATAATTTCTATTATAATAGGAATTTTAAAATACTTAAATTAAATTTTGTAAATTATATGGATCAAATGTTAATTTATTGAAAATTTCTTTAATTAAATTTGATCAATATCATTTAAAATTTAATTAAAAAATTAAAAACTAAATAATTCTTTTTTTTCCTAATCTCACCCAGGAACATCATATTAGTTTCATATATTTTAAAAATAGTTTTGGCAAACGACAAAACCTCAATACCATTTTTTAAACCGCTCTTAAATCCCTAATAATTTTGTTAATCACATTGATAAATGTTGTTTTTGAAAATTAGGTACAAATTCTTAGCGGGAAATGTTGGGGATTTTTCTAGTAAAATCCCAAAAACAAACAAACAAACTGAATACAGAGCAATGCTCTGTTTTTCTTTACTTCAGGATCTTTTTGCACAGGGAAGCTTTTAAAAGAAATTAACTGAGAACAGAGTATTGCACCACCATAAAAGATTTATATTCATTAAAACAAATTCACTGATACATATTCATCCTCTATGCTGAGAGGGATTCACTAAAACATTTCACCAAAAACAAAATTACTCTGCCTCTATTACAAATGATTTTTACACCACTGTGTAAAATCTTCTTTTCACATTCACTGCTATAAAATAGCTTTTACATTTACTGCTGTAAGAATAGAAATTCTTACATAAGTTTACTGCTAAAAAAAAATTCTTTCACATTCACTTCTATGTGAAATTCTTCATTACATTCGAAGTGCTGGAGATTTTACATTTCATATTCAGATAAAAAAAACATTGCCATACCATTCGTTTCAACAAACAACTATATCCACCTGTAATAAGAGATCCAATTGCATTCACTGTGGGGAGTCTTTTACACTGCTGTGTTTCCCTTGTTCTTTTCGTTGCTGCGAGCCTGCTTCTCCCGTGTGCAAAATTACACAGTCACTTACACTTGCAGAATGGTCAACAACAAAAAATGGTTTTACATGTTCCGTAAAAACTAAACTTACTCGACCCCTCGTGAATAATAATAAAAAAAAACATTAAAATTAAAACAATTACTTATGCCCATGCCTATTTTAAATTCGTGCCCATACATGCCGTATGAAA
>APFE031446133.1:23844-86814 GCA_000404065.3 Pinus taeda | reverse complement strand
GGTACCTAAATGCTGCCACCCTTCCGAGTCGTGTCGCCGACATGTTCAAGAGTATAATCCTTCTGCAGTTTACACCTCTGTCTCCTTCTCTGATACTCTGTTTCACCATCTACCACTTGTTCCTTATCTCGCGTCGTGATGGGGGAAACATTATGGCCCTCCTGCGACGGGTCGCCTTCTATCGACATCAGCTCATTATCCAAGAGATTGATCTAGAGATCCCCTTTAGTACCTTAGAGCTTGCATGCCTCAATGGCAAGCTCTTTGTACCTGACGGTTGACTTTCATCATTGGTCGTCGACTGGGTGATTCCACGAGTGTTCGACTTCAGTTCCTTTTTGGCACTATGGATTGTGCTTGATAGTACCTTGAGAACCATTGGCATTATAGGTGGTTTCTCTCACGCTTGTTAACGGTTTTCCTCATTGACCAGTAATCAAGCGATTTTCTATCATGCTCGACCTCAGCACATCTATTCGCATGTTAGAATTTGTACTGTGATCGGATGGGTTCAAGACCCTGAACTCAGATTACATATGTTTGGGCTGTGTGGATTTGTTTTTGATTACATGACTCATTGATGATGGCTACGACCATACCTGAGTCTTCATGGATGGCTGCGACCATACCTTTATCGTTATCATGGTCTCATTAGCTGGATGGCTGCATCCATACCACAGACCTATTCTGTATGTCTTTTGGATGGCTGCGCCCATGCTTAGACTACATGTACTTCAGAGATATCAGTTCGACTTGCATACAGGTCCTTCCAGATGTTGTTCCAGCTAAGTTGTTTTGTAAAGCATTTCACCCCTCCCACTCTCTCGGGCTTCATACTTTAGTGGGCATCTGTTACACAGTAATTTATCACCGCTTTCACTCTCGGTCTTCTCACTATGTCGTATGTCCAAGTCAAACATGGTTATGACAGACAAATGCTCTCCTATGCTGCCAATTGACCCACTTTTCCTAAGTTATCTGCCTCATCGCGGATGTGGGCTTAATAAGTGCGCTGAAAGGCGCTCATGAACAGTCCATTCGCGTTGCCAGCGCGGAAGTACACTTGATTCCCGCGATGGCCTGATTTGAAGCACCAACACAGGGATATGTGTTTCCTTTAGCGATAATTTGACTAGCTGCATTGATCACTTGCGATGTCAGCGCTGAAACTCAGTTTTGTGCCTGCGATGATTCAGATTGGGTGAATTTGTTCCAACAGTCGACTTTCCAGATGACTCCAGACCTGGTTGTTGGCCTAGTTTGTGTCGCCCTTCCTTCCCTGGTGTGGCAGTTCCGTCAATTGTGCTACCTTCCTTGATGATAAGCTCGCCTTTCCACCTTTCATGGAGACTCATTCTCCTATTTAAACTCTCACCATTGATATGCATTGCTAGTTCCTTGGTTCCTTAGTTTCTGATAGTTGGCTAGTTGAGCAGTGCTGTTAGTGCTTTGTGAGTTTGCTAGATAGCTGGTGTGAGTGTGGTAAGTGTGGGATTGTTGATAGCTTGTGGAAGGTTGTGAAGTGCCCTTAATATTATGTAAAGCTTATGAGTGAGAAAGCTCTTTTATGTTGGGAGATCCATCTTCAAAGAGTGAATGCTTGAAGAACATGTTGACCGGACCCTTTTGAGAAGGCTTGCGACGTCAAGACTTTGGTTGTAAGTTTACTCTTATTTCATTATTAATGCAATCAATGATGTTTTCCTATGTCTTGTATATAATGTACTTGATAGCTCATGACTTCTTGACTTTGTGAGTAAATAGTTCATTGTTGTACCCGGTTACGTGCTTTGTTGTATTTCCTTTGCTTTGTTTCAGGTTGATCACACATTGAGGAGAAAGAAGCGGAAGCTAGAGCAGCGCAACGGAACTCCATCGACCACCGGTTGAGGTAGGCCTCCAACTTTAACTATTTAAGGAACGCTATTGTTGATCTGTCCTTGTTTGTGACTAGACCCACTCTAGGGCTAGAGGGGTTGCCTCTGTCCGCAAAGGGAACACTTTCCTGCATCATGGGGAGTGTTGATTTGGGGTAGCATTGGATGTGCTCTAGTCATGAAAATTGGTGGAGAGGCTAAAGCACATGAGATCTCCAAGACCCAGAAATGGTTTGGGCAGATTCTAACCAGTTTGGGAGATACTAAATAATTAATATTTTTAGTGGAGTTCCTAAGTCTAAACTTAGGAAAAATAAAATATTAATGGGTATTAATATAAAAATGGGTTAGAATGTTCCAAAAGTCATGGATCAAGCCAAATATAATCTTAGCTGTTGATTAGAGATTTAATCTTGGTTGTTGAAGGACCAATGAGAAAAGTATAAGAGGAGGCTTGAGGGTCAGTTGGAGAATACAACAGAGTGATCAGTCATTCATTTTGCTAGAACGAGGTTGCTAAGCAAAGTTGAATCAGTGATTAGGAGTGAGGGGTAGTGAGTACGAGGCAGAGAGTCAGGGACAATACTAGGAGACCAGCACAAAAGCAGAGAGAGTGAGAGCAGCAATCAGTCCAGGCTATGCAAAGCCTAGCAGAGGCAATGCAGAGTCTGGAGAGACTGCATCATCCATGCAGAGGGTAGAGGGAGTGATGCAGAGGCTCCTAGAGGCTGCGTAGTGCCTCAGAGGGCTGAGGCAAAGGGTCTTGGGGCTGATGCAGCTTAGTTGGAGGCTGGTGCAAAGGCTAGAAGGGCTAGCACTGAGCTTAAGTTGTGCCGAAGAGGGTTTCATGGGACATGTTTTTTGAATACCTATTTCCGGATATAGAGGTATTGCTGTTGTGTATTTTTCTTTGTTGAGTGAGCCGAATTAGGCACCCCATTGTAATATAGACTGCATAATAATATGACCCTCTGAATAGTTGCACCAGTTTTCCCGCATTGGGTTTTTCCGGGGACATTGGTCCAAAAAATACGGTGTCACTTGTGTGCTTGTTTCCTTTTAGTTGATGATCTGTAGATGTTGATACTGTACTTGTGTTTATTTTCAGTATTTACATGGTAAATAACTTGTTAATAATTAAACAAGTAGATGAATTGAACCAGATAGTACAGGAAGAATTTCTAACGGGTTAGACTTAGAAATTCCAACACCTAGCAGCAGAAGTTCCTCTCTTGTATATTTTTAGGCTAGAATGTTGATTAATTGCTGAACAATGACCTCTATCTCATCTCCCTCATGAGATCATTATTAGAGGACCCCACTCTTACAGCCCAAAAACAGAGTGTGATTTTTTGTTCATTGCATAGATCAAATTTTAGCATCAGTTAGTTAGTTGTTTATCATTTATTGGAAAGATTTACATTTGTTATTTTGCTTTTCATGATTTCTGTAGCTTAGAAGGTAGTTCATTTCATGGATCAAGTTCTTAGCATTAGTTAGATAAGCTTTTCCAAATTCATTTCATCTTTTCCACATTGACTTGTAATAATTTGTAAACGAAAAGAGAAATAGGTGCATGTGTTATTGTAGGGTTTTTGAACTGCAGGCAAGGACCCCTTTTACCAACTCCATTTAGGTCTTCCCCACCTTCTGTTATGCATGCCAACCCATTTTCTAAACCTCTGTTTTTCGGTCACCATGAGCAAGCCATCTTAGCCCAAATCTGGCCTTCTTGAAGTATTGGGCTTGGCTAAGGGTGATGATCACCTTCCCCACACTTTCCACAACTTTCATATACCCTTCCAACACTTCATCTCACCATTCTTACCATCCAAACCCTCTCAGCCAACTTCCTGTAGCATTTCAAAACATCCTGTAGTAGTACAAGAATCATGTAGCAACATACTGTAGCCCACCTGTAGTAGCATGCTTTGACCCTATTTTGACCTGCAATGATAGCCTAGCTTAGCTTAGGAGTAGTTTAACCCCTCAGCTTGGATTCCATGACCAAAAGAGCCAACTAGACCAGTTCCTTCACTCCTTTTCCTTTCTGCAAGATCAAATAGCATTAGTTCTTTCATTTCCAAATTTAGTGATTAGAACTTTAATTACTCTGAAGTGTGAATTAGATAGTCAATGCATACATTCTTGAATTATGAAATGGTAGAATAATCTTCTGTTTTCGAGAAACCTTGACAGCTAGATGATTGAGTGCAAGTTAGCATAGTTCCCTTTATGCAACTTAGCATAAGATTTGTATCCTTTCATAGCATTTACAAGTTGGCAATTGTCATTTTCTACGTTGAAAACAATTACTTTCACTGCACTAGGACTAAGTATGTACGAAACCCCGGGTTTATAGCAACACTCTTGGTGCAATACCAGGGATGTCTCTAGGTAGAGTATTTTTTGCTTTTCTTTCTGTTTTACATTCAGTAGATAGATCTTATTCTTGCTTTCATTTCTGTTTTGTAGTTGATTTGAAAACATAAAAAAAAAAGAAAAAAAGTTCTTTCATGCCTCATAGGAGTAGAGACACTTTAGGGAAATTCTTGCCAAATACCCTCACACCATCAAACAGTCAACCTTCACTCTTCTTTGGTGACTGTCAACTTCCCTCTCTGACTGCAGGGGAGTTAGAGGACACCTTAGGTGATCAACCTAAGATCTTTGAAGAGCCTATTGGGGAAGAAGAAGAAGAAACCTTTCCACATACCAACACCATGGCTGAAAACAAAAATTAGGGTGCTTTTCCCATCAGAGAGACTATGGCTGAAAACAGGAATTAGGGTGCTTTTCCCATCAGAGAGACTAATGGAGATGCTAGGATGAAAAATATAGTCCCTTCTACCCTTCCTCACTTCCATGGCTTAACCTTAGAGGACTCTGATACTTTTTTATTTGAGTTTTTTGTTGTCTATAGAACTTATGATTATACCTCTGATGACCAAAAGTTGAAGTTGTTCCCATCCACCCTTAAGGATGCAGCCTTGCACTAGTTCATGGGTCTACCTAGGGATAACATCACTACCTGGGCTCAAATGCAACAATCCTTTAACAACAAGTACATGGACTATTGTAAGTCCAAAGACACCAAAGAGGAAATCTTTAGAATGACTCTTAGACCGGATGAATTCCTGGAAGACTATGAGGAAAGGTTCCAGCTCAGTTGTAAAAGGGGCAAATGCACCCTTGATCCTGAATCACTCAAGTTAGTCCTTCTTAGAGGAATTAGGGAGGACATACTTGAAACCCTAAACATGTTGTCTAGAGGGGACATTTATTAGCTACCCTATGACAATATCAAGACAGTATTCAAAAACCATTCTAGGACTGCTAGGAAGAAGGGTAGGTCTGGTCAAGCTTTGGCTAGTTCCTCTTCCTCCACCACATCTATCAAGAATGAAATTGGAAACATGTTGGAGGACTTTAAAAGTGAAATGCTTCACACATTTTCTTTGCAAATGGATACCATGAAGATCAAGAGGACACAAGACGAAGCAGCGAGAGCTTTAGCTATCTTTTGCCCTAAATGCACTAGAAGGCACCCCAAAAATGAATGCCCATTAAGTGTTATAAAGGTCTGTTCGGTCTGTGAGGGAAACCATTCCACAGATAAGTGTCCTTCTTTGCCTGGATTGAAAGATGTATACGAAGGGGAAAAAGGTGGGCCTAAACAACTCTGTTACATCAATCAAAGGAGGCCTCAAGAACCTCAGCCATACCAGCAGGGAATGCAAGGTGCATCCTATCCCTATTACCATCCCAACTAGAATTCACCCCTGCCCCCTTGTTATTCTCCTACTCATCCTTCATGCTCCACACCTTCTCCTTGGACTTATGTACCTCATTATCCTCCCCAACCTACCAATCAACCATTTCAGCCATATGCTTCTACAAATTCTAAGTGGAATACCCCATCACAAGATTGGAGGTCTCAATTCAATCAACCACCTGTTTTACTGCCTCCACCTCCATCTTACCCGCATCTCATTAATCCTGCTCCACCTAAGCAACCTCAAATGCCTGCTCAACTAAATCTAAACCTGAACAATAAGTAGGCACCACAGGTCTATAGTGGAGAGACATCTTACCCTGCATATGTTGTGGAGATTCAAGAAATCAACCTCACGTCTGGAAGAGTGCTCCCAGATAACCAACCTCCATCTCCACTGAGGATCTTGAAGAGGAAAAGGAAGAGAGTTTCCCTAAAGTAAATCCACCTCCTTTTCTTGAAAGATTGATCCATCCTAACCAGCACACCCCGGAAGAGACTAAACTTCTGGGAGAATTGAAAAATTTGTGTTAAAATCCCACTCCTCCAAGCTATCAAGGATGTTCCCATCTACAATAAGCTTATAAAATAGAAATGCTTCAAACATCCTGGGAGGAGAAAGAAAGGCACCCCTACCATCAATGTCATTGGCAATTGTTTGATCTAATGGTGGGGAGAGTGATTTGCCCAAAGTATATAGACCCTAGAAGTCCTATGGTAGATGTGCACATTGATGTCATTATTGTCCCTCACACCTTGATTGATTTTGGGGCTGCCATCAATGTGATGACTAAGGAAACCATGCTCAAACTAAACCTCCAAGGATCTTTGAGAAAGACCACAAAAGTGCTGCAACTTGCAGATAGGTCCATAGTGGCTCCTGAGGGAGTTGTTGAGGATGTAATGGTCTCTATTGATTCCTAGGAGTATCCTATTGACTTACTAGTTCTCCATCCCAGGACCAAATTCAATGGCTATCCTCTCATCCTTGGAAGACCGTGGCTAGCCATTGTTGATGCTTACATAAGTTGAAAAGCTGGGAACATGACCATTAAGAATGGGCATTTGTCCAAGCAGTTGGTATTGTACCCTCCTACTCAACCATCCCTAGAGCATGACTTACCCCTATGGCTGGAAGAGGAGGAGGAAGATGAAGTGTATCATACCACATCCCATCCAATTTGTACCCTAGATTCTATTATAGGAGGGGGCAACCTGATGAAGATGACCTCATTGACCAAATCTTCCAGAACCAACCCCCCAACACCATGCCTCTTAATGAGCTTATGAAAGAATATGAGGGTAATCCTTGGATTGAGTTATGCTCAGTGGGCCCAAGTCCTGCACATATCAAAATGGTAGAATTTGGTCCATCTAAAACCTTGAAGATCAACCCCTCTCTCTCAGCCAACCAAGAAGAAAAGTTGTGCAACATGCTGAGAGAGCACTTAGATGCCTTTGCCTGGAGCTATAAAGAAATGAAGGGAGTGCATCCTTCAGTGTGTACTCATCACATATACATCAAGGAAGGATGAAAACCAGTGCACCAACCTCAGAGGAGAATGAACCCAGCCCTCCAAGACATAGTAAAGGAAGAGTTGCAGAAGTTGTTGGATGGAGGGTTCATTTACCCCATCTCAAATAGTGAGTGGGTGTCCCCTCTAGTTTTGGCCCCAAAGGATGGAAAGTGGAGGATCTGTGTGGATTACAGAGAGATGAACAGAGCCACGAAAAAAGACCATTTCCCTTTACCTTTCATTGATCAAGTCTTGGATGGTCTTGCAGGGAAGAAGTTCTATTTCCTAGATGGATTCAGTGGTTACAATCATAACCAAATCAACCCAGAGGACCAAGATAAAACTACATTCACTTGTCCTTGGGGTACCTTTGCTTATGTGAAAAGTTGGTTACCTAATTCCTACTACAACAAACTGATTATATTTCACCTACTTGTTAAATTAATTGAACAAGTTATTTGTAGTTTTCTATAGCAAACATGGAAATACATACACTGCAGCCTACACCAAAATAAAACTGCGGAAAATAAATACAACACAGGAGAGAAATAATCATACACATATCTACACAGTTATTTTTGGACAAATGTCCCCGAAAAACCGAATGCGGGAAAACTTTTCAGTAGCTGATGTATGTTATTCAACTGTGCAAAGCAGTAGTGTTGTGGCATTTGAGTGTGTTTATGTTTGTGATTTTAGACTCAAACTAGATTCTTGAGTGTCGTGGAAAAATCAACATGGTATCACTGGGACATTGAAGGGACAGTGGATTAGAGTGTGCATAGCGAAGCAAATCAGATAGAGCCGAGATTGTCTAGATCATGGAGAAAAGGATTCAACTGAAGATGTGGAGATGTGGACTTGACTGGCTTGAAAACAAGATAGGCTGGGAGTTCTAGTGGATTGGTGGAGAACCTGGTGAAACAATTTGGTGTAGGGTAGGTTGTTGATTGTGAACTTTCAATGTCTTGTCATGGATCATTGGGGCTGCTCGAGAGTGCTTTGGCATGGATGAGTTGGCTTCGTGTGAAGGATGAGATGATGGTAGACCAATATCTTTGTTGGGTCATGATGTTGCACATTAGACAATGGAGTCATGTGCATGTGTTGTGTTTGATCTAGGAGGATGAGATTGCTTATAGGGCTGACTTGCAGTGTGAGCATCCCATGGGCCACAAGTCTCACTCCTTTGTAATTGCACCATTTGCATTCAAAAAAAGATGGGGGAGAGTAGCCTCATCTCTAGTTAGGTTTTCTCTAGAAAGGGAATCTAAGGTCATATCTTGTATTATTTTGATTTGTGAGTGATTGTTCCATTTTTCTCTATTTTCTACATTTATATATTGCATGCATATGCATAAACAATAATTTAATAAATCCAAACTTCTAAGGAAAATTAATCCTCGTAGCATATATTTTCAGATTTTAGTAAATTTTTATCATATTTGTTGTGAAAAAAGGTCCAGTGGAATATCCATGGTAGTTTACAAATCATATTAGTATCATAACAAGTTTATTTGCGTATATTAAGGGGAGTTGTAAGGAATCCACACCTGTTTAAGCAGAAAGTCATAAAAACCTAGCCATGGTCAACAAATCTATTATTAACCCTCAAGATTTGGTAGAGGAAAGATTCACAAGGCTAGAAGAGCAAGTCATATAAGCCATAATATGAACCTCATGGCGACTCTAGCAAATGAGCTTGGAATTGAAGAAGATAGAGGTTCCAACTTGGAGGTTAGATTAGAGAGATATCAGGGAATCGATAAGAACCAAGGAAGGAGTCTAAGAGAGAAGCCAAAAAAGAACAACCCAATTCAAGTTTCATGAACCATCCACAGTCCTTGTTTAAGATGGAAGTGAAAGCCAACATCAAGTTGTATCAAGCTAAGATTGATGATTTGAAATTAAATCACTAGTTACAAAAATGAGAGGTTTATTTTAGTGTTCATCGCATACAGGGTGAACAATAAATGTTGTTTCCCATTTAAAACTAGAGGGGCATGCCCTAACTTGGTGGGAAGCCATATGAAAACCCTGAGGTTAGAAAGGGATCCTCTATTGACTAAGTCCCAGTTCTACCCTATCAAGTATGTATAGGACCACTGGATATAGTGTAATTACATCATGCAGAGAAATAGTGTGTATGAGAGTACACCACAAAATTTAGGAAGATGACAATGTTGTTGGGTATCTCTCCCAAGAACTCGTACGTACTCCTAAAGTATCTGACGCAACTACACAATCATTTGCAAAAGCAAGTGATGCTATTCAAACCTAGAACTATAGACAAAGCTTGTGTACAAGCATAGTACATGAAAAGCATAGGCTAGAAGAAAGGACAATCAAGTGGTTCAAAGCAAAAGGAACACAAGGAAGCCTCCAAAAAAGGGAAGAAAAAATGGAAAGGGGGGAGGACAAAAAGGCAACATCCATGGTACACCAATGGAAAGAGCCCAAAAACCACTGCAACCACTGTAATATCAATGGTCATACAGGGGAAAGTACTAGAAATTACATCTATAACTTGACTTGAAGAATTGGAAGAAAATATGCAAAGACAAAAAATCTCATATTCACAGATTTTACCTATCAATTGGAAGGTAGCTTGGATGTGCATGAGAAGATCATACATGCATCATTGCAAAAAGGGGAATATTTGAGTATCCTACAACAATATAAGGAAGAGAAGGAGAAGACCAAACTCTTCCATATAAAGATACAAGTCAAGAAGACAAAAATTGATGCTCTGTTAAACTCAGGATCATAGGCAAATCTCATTACAACATATCTAGTCAATAAATTGGGATTGGAGGTTCAAGATCACCCTAGCCCATATCCATTGGGATGGGTACATCAAGATGCAAATATCAAGGTAGCTAAACAATGTAAAATCAAATTTTCTACCAGTGTTGATTTTAATGATGTAGTAGAGTTGGATGTAGCCCCACTTTATGTATGTGGAGTGGTGTTATGGAGTCCTCATATGTACATGCAAGATGAAATATTCAAACATAGAGCCAATTAGTATTTCCTCATCAAAGACAAAAAATAATCCACCATCAACCCGCACATGAGAAGGTAAAAAATTTCACTAGTAAGTGCCAACCAAGCCAAGAAATTGATCAATTCTAGTAAGAAGTTTGTATTGCCATTTTTTACAGAGAAATCAGTCTATAGAAGAGTTAGTGAGAGAAATTAATCCCTGGAGGGGTGCAATAAGGAACATAGATAACAAATAGAAGAGTTGCTATAGGCATATATGGGAGTGTTCAATGAATCTAAAGGGCTACCACTGAAGAGGGAAGTGGAGCATGAGATTCAACTGTTGTTAAACTCTTTGTTGCCTAACATTGGGTTATACATGCAGTTTATAATAGAAGCAAACAAAGTGAAAAGTAGTTGCAACAGGTGTTGGAGCAAGGTGTCATTCAACCAAGTACATCACGATATGGGTTACCTATCACAACTGTGCTTGTCAGAATTCCTTAAAACCTAGTAAATTGATTCACAATCTTTTAAGTCTAAAAACCCAAAAACACAAACAACTAATATTCTAGAAACTTAAATCACAAAGACACTGAGTTTTATAACTTAACATGCACAGTGGAAAATAAATCAAATAAGAAACACATCAACACATAGAACACAAGATTTACCTAGGAAACCCCAACTTCGGGGAAAACCTGCAACACTGGGTTTTTATTATTTTCTTCAACAAAGGATTTTCTTTTGAGAATTACAAGAAGGGAGCAAATTCTATTATATCACAAGAAAATACTTAATCACTCTCCAACCAAATCTATTCCCCATCCTGCACACTATATCTACAAATTCCTACGCAAATCAGCGAATCGGCCCACACATGCGAGCACAATACTCCTCTCTAGCGTGCATGTGCCAATAGAAAATTGCATTGGGTTGTAAGATGTTGGCCCTCACTCAATTTCTTCGACTCAGATGTTGAGTCATGCGATCTAATGAAACCCTCAGCTCTTCCTTAGTTGATTTCTCACACCTACTTGTGCTCAACTGACTTGCCACTAACTCGTTCTATCTCCTATTATAATTTCATTCTCAACCCTAATCTCATTCTCAATAGTTGAAACTAAATCGTGATCAAGGGATAAGATAATCATATGTTAACTTAGGATTTTTAGTTTTTTCCCAAGTCTAATTTTAGGAAATAGTTAAATAAACTAATATTCTACTAAAGTGCCAATCTTCAGGGTTCTTTTGCTAGTCTTAGCACTAGGTAAGTAGAACCTTTACTTCTCTACTCCAACCAACGCTCCCTTTAGAGAGGAATGTGTTTTGCACTACACCCAACTTCTCTTTGACGTAAACAAATCTGCTCCATGACAAATCCTTGGTAAAATTGTTTGTTTTCTTCTCCTCTATTGGTATGTACTAGAGTAAAACTATACATCTCTAAACAATATCCCTGATGGTGATAAATTATATCGATGTGCTTTGAGAGATCATGAAACACTGGATTTTCAAAGAGCTTGAGGTTGATTGTCACAATGGACCACGGTGGGCTCTAACTCTATTCCAAAAAAGCCCACAAGAAGCTTCCTCAACTAAATAGCTTCGCACCCTACCAAACTAGCAACCATGAAATTGGCCTTGGCTAAACTCAATGCAATTTCACCAAATACATTAGGGACCCAATCATTTGTCAGTAAAGTGTAGGATCTACTCACTCCGATTTGGATGTATCTACCTTCCTCCAGTTTGTGACTAGAGGTGTGGTCATGGGTTTGAAATCTTGCATGTGAAATATCCTCAGAATCTACAAAGCATACTTGTCATGTCCCATGAATATCTCCCCACAACCCTACCATACCTCTAGCCCAAGGAAATAGTGCATTAGCCCCATATCCTTAATCTCAAAATCGCCTGCAAGATCTCTCTTGCACTCCTAGATGAGCTAATTTGTTCCTGATAAAATCAGATCCTCCACATATGGCACCAAAAGAAGCAACTCACCTCCAACAACAATGTAGTAGAGGTTGGGGTCCGCTTCACTCTTGGTGAAGCCCAATCCTTGAAGGTAATTGCTATCCAATAATACCATGTCCGTGAAGCCTGCTTGAGCCCATGCAAGGCTCTCTTGAGTCTTCATATGTGAGTCTCTCTACTACATCTCTCGAATCCCTCCAACTGCTCTATATAAATCTACTTCTTAGCAACTCCATTGAGGGAGGTTGTCTTCACGTCCATCTGGTGGATCTTCCACCCCATTTTTGTTTCTATAGTTGCAAATGCCCTGACAAATGAATATCTAGAAACTAGGAAAGGGGTCTCGTTATAGTCAGCTCCCTCTACCTGCAAGAACCCTTTAGCCATGAATCTGTCCTTATACTTCTCAATACTCCCATCAACTCCATGCTTGATCTTGTATACCTAGCGATAACCTAACATATATTTTCCCTCTGGCCTCGAGACCACTTCCCAGACATCATTATACATGATGGAGGCATACTCCACCATGGCATCTCTCCACACCTACTGAGTGGCTTCCTCTTGGTAACTGGATGGCTCGGCATTCATCAACTCTGCCATAAGTGCCATATATCTTGTGTACTTTATGGCTATCTTCTTTGTTGAATTGATGTACTAGGAGTACCAACATTCTCCCGCACCTCCTGGATCAACCAATCTACCCATCTCATTCTCCTTCTCCAAATGTTGGGAGTTGGTTCCTAAGTGGGATCTAGTCTCTCCTCCATCTATGTGTCCCTCTCATCCTCATGTTGTCCAACCTACCCATGCATGACTATGGCTTGAGGTGCTAACTGAGCCTCCTATTGGGAGCTTGTTGCTCTTCCTGCACTGTAGTATGCTCTTGCTCTAAGGAATTTTCCAAAGCCCTATCCTCATCAAACTTCACATCTATCTTGATGATTGTTTTCCTATGTGTTGGATTGTACAACCTGTACGCCTTGGATGTCTCACTATAACCCATGAAGATACCCTTCTCTGTTGTGGGTTCCAACTTATTCATTTTCTACTCTTGTACATGGCAGTACACAAGGCTATCGAATATGCAGAAATGAGATCATCCATTTTATTCCCTGTAAATGCCTCCTCTACTGTGAGTCACCCCAACACTCTGTGTGGGCTCTAGTTTTACAAGAAAAGTGTTGCATTGCATGCCTCAACCCAAATAAACTTGGGCAAGCCTTGTTCATGTAACATGGATTTGGCCACTCCAACTATGGCCCTATTGTTGCACTCTGCCACGCCATTCTATTGAGTATTATGGTGTGGTTAACTCCCTCTCGATGCCCTCCTTGGCACACAACTCCTTAAATGCGTTTGATGTGTACTTCCCACCATTGTGAGACCTTAGCACCTTAATTTTCTTTCCAATTTGGTTTTAAACCAAGGACTTAAATTCCAGAAACTTCAAGAAGACCCCATCCTTCATCTTCATGAAAAACATCCAAGCCTTCCTCAAGTGATCATCTATGAATGTGACATAGTACTTGTACCCACTAAGGGATACTGTAGAGAAAGGAACACATGCATCTGAATGAATAAGGTCCAAGATACCATGGCTCTATTATATTTGCTAGGAAAATATGCCTTGGCATACTTTCTAAGTGTGCAACCCTTGCACACCTCATGTTGATCCACACTGCATTGTGGCAGCCCTATCACTATCTCCCTAAGAATCTTCAGTGCTCGATGGTGCAAATGCCTCATGTGCCTATGCCACAACTCTCCAAACTCGCTACCTGAGTCACAACCTCCTCTGCTAGTCAATGCTACGACTGTCTCAAACTGTAATTTGTACAGGCTCTTGTGCCTAACACCGATCTGCTTCGACACCTTAGAGTCCGAGGGTATTATAAAAACCTTACCGTGTCTGAGGTCACCTCAAGCCCCTTATCTTCGAAAGCTGAAACTAAAATGATATTCTTCTTGAGCCCAAGTAATAAATAACTTCTCCGAGATATAGAGAATTTCCAGAATCCTACTTAAAACAAACTGTACTAGTAACCTTGACCTGGTACTTCCCATCATATCCCATCTCAATATTGAACTAGTCCTTCTTTGATAGTTTGTTGAAATATTTCTTGTTTCTCATCATATGACATGACACACCATTGTCCACATACCATAAACTAGTAGCCACTAAACTTTCCATATAGGCAATGAGTGATAACTCCTCAAAATGAGAAGAAAACTCATCTATCTCTATAGAGGCTGCTTCTTGGTCCTTCTTGGACCCTTTCTTCCTATTGGGGCATTTAGTAGCATAATGCCCAAATTGGTGGCATGAAAGACACTTGATCTTGTTGAAATCCGTTTTCTTCTTCTCGCCCTTGGAATCAACTCTTCACCGCCACTCCTCTTTTTTCCCTTCGAATTAGTCCCTTTGTTGGCTAGAGCGGAATTTTCTTCATCTTCCTCACTTTTAACACGATATCCTACATGAGCCTATCTGCAAATATCTTCTTGGACATAGCCAACCCACAAATTCTCCCTATATGGAAAGTTTTCGCTTGCACATATCCTATCTATGAAGGTTTGCCATGACTTGGTGAAACCCAATAGAGAAAAATTCACGAGATCCCTATCTGGAACTGTCTCACCCATACTGGCCAACTCTTCCTTTACTTTCGAAAACTTGGTGAGGTAAGAAACCACAAAGTCTAACTTGGACATTTTAATGCTCCTAAGCTTTTTGTTCAGTACCAACTTTCTGGCCTTGCTCGAACCCCGATAGAGACCAATGATGACAGTCCACATTTCTTTGGATTTCTTCTTCCCATTCAAGTGAGGGATAATGTGGTCTTTGACTCCTTCTAGGATGATTCTTATTTCCTTGGCATCTATCTTATTATCTGAGCCAACTGTTGAGGATTTGTGGGTGCAACTAGGACATGATCAACAAAATACCAAACCTCCTATTCCTCCAACATTGCTATCCTTTCACACCACGAATAGAGGTTGGACGCATCGTCCAATCTATCTTCAAATTTGAGGCCCTAATATGCCATACTGCCAAAATTGAACTACTAAATACAAATTGCACTACGAGAGACAACGTGTATTGCTCAAAACCCTAATGGCCAAATCAATTTTATAACTTGCTCCCTCTAAATCGTAGAATCTACTCCAAAAGATAAAATCTATTATTGGTCTTCAATCAAAGATTATGCTTTGACACCATGTTATAATTCCTTAAAACCCAGTAAATTGATTTACGAAAGTCTAAAAATCCAGAAACACAAACAACTGATATTCTAAAAACCTAAGTCACAAATACACTGAGTTTTCTAACTTAACATGCATAGCGAAAAATAAATTAGAAGACAAACACATCAACACATATAACACAAAATATGCCCAAGAATCCCCAACTCCGGTGAAAACCTACAACACTATGTGTTTTTATTATTTTCTTCAGCAAAGGATTTTGTTATGAGAATTACAATAAGGGAGAAACTTCCCTTATATCACAAGAAAATACACGATCACCCTCCAACCAAATTGATTCCCTTGCTTGCACACTGGATCTGTAAAATTCCTATGCATATAAGCTAATCAGCCCACACATGCGAGTGCAATACTCCTCTCCCGCCTGCACATGCAAATACAAATTTTTTTTGGCTTGTAAGAGCTCGACCCTCACTCGATTTCTTTTGCTCAAATGTTGAGTCTTGCGATCTACTGAAACCCTTGGCTCTTCCTGAACTGATTTCTCACACATGCTTGTGCTCAACTGACTTGCCACTAACTCGATCTATCTCCTTTTATAACTCTGATCTCAACCATGATCTCACTCTCAACAGCTGAAATTAAATGGTGATCAAGGGCTAAGATTAAATCATAAGTTAACTTAGGAATTTTAATTTTTTCTCAAGTCTGACTTTAAGAAATAGTTAAATTAATATTCTACTAAAGTGGCAATATTTTGGGTTCTTCTACTAGTTAAATAAATTAATATTTTGCTAAAGTGGCAATATTTTGGGTTCTTCTACTAGCGTTAGCACCAAGGCAAGCAAAACCCTTTCTCTATTCCAATCAACAATGCCTAAGAAAGATGGAACTTGGTGAAAGTGCATTGATTACAAGTACTTGAATGAAATATTTCTCAAAAATAAGTACCCCTCCCAAACATAGATGACATACTTTGGTATATACCCAACAATTACACTGTCATCAATAGCTATACATTATGTCAGATATCTTTGAACATGCTGGAAAGCTGTTATACTTAGATCAAATACCATATAGGGTGTTATTATTGACATTATAACGCTGAAGATAATCCAGAAGGTTTAAACCTTATAAGATAGTAGTCATTTGTAAATTTTTTCAGGAGTACTAGTATATTCTTTGCCAAATTATTCTATGAAGACGTGCATGAGATGTTTCTAATAAATTCTCATGTACTTTTATCATGTGGTAGTAACCTTCGAATAGCCTGGAAATGGATTCACTGATATGTTGTCTTTGCTTTTGCCAATTGCATTTACATGGAATCTTTAAATTTGCATTTCATATAAAGAAGAAATAACAGTTTCCTTGTGTTCTTCACCTAATAATAATACGATTTATCATTAATTCATAAGTGAAATGAAGATTATAACTCAGAAACATAGTACATGCAATGAACATTTTTTAAGATTCATGTAGACAACTCCATCAAACCATTATAATAATAGTACATAACAAATAAGAGAGAGATCCTTACCCTTTTTGGAGGAACAGAATCATTCGCAGAGATTCCTGGATTATTCTTGTCATCTTCTTTGCATTCGGAGCAAAGGAAATGTCTCATCTCTTTTGCTTCTTCTATAGTGACTTTTACACACTCCGGATGAAACCTAGAGGCAGTTTATACAAATCATCAAAAGCGGGAATCAAATACATATACACATGCATACAATAGCATAGTGAACAGATTATAGTAAGCCACATTTGTCAAACTATGTGTTAACATGGAAAGTATAAAGAACTGTAGTAGGACTTCAGTTACAAAAAGTACACACTTCATAGGAATAAGCATCTTGTGACACCCTATTTTCTGTGTTTATTCAATTGAATGTAAATGATATGAAAAGCTGATGAGTAAGAAACCAAAGTGTATGACACTGTTAAAGTTAGATTATTATAACAGGCAGATGATAATTATAGATGTACTTCAAGTTTAGACCTTTTTTTTTTAAATTACATGTCATATTTATCTTACTTTAACAGATAATTATTTTCTAGTATGGAAATATGAACAATCAGTGACTTTAATGTAGCCACAAGCCTGAAACAAAGCACAGAATTTATACGCAGTTATAGAACTGTAATAGTCACAATTTGGAACTCAAAATGTCAGAATATGGCATTGTAACAGGAACTCAAAATGTCAGAATATGGGCCCGTATGTGCATGTGATGCCAATGGACTTTCGGGGGGTTTGGGGATGATGTGGAACCCCAACTTATATGAACCAAGGGCATACAATTCGTGTGCAGGTATCATACTGTCCGGATATAAGTTGGGGTCAAACCGGAGAATAAGGAGTATCAATTCTTATGCACCTTATACTGGACGAAGAATCTATTGGGACCAGGTGGCCAAATCTGGACTGTTAGGGCTGAATTCGCTCATCATCGCTGGGATCTAAACTTTTCATTGGGGCGGTCGGAGATATGGGGGATCAGGGCGTGGGGAGATGTATTAACTGCATATTTCATAGACATGATGAAGGCTCATGCACTGGTTGACATTGCACCGGATCCCTTAGGCCCCACTTGGCTGAATGGGCGCACTAGAGGGGAGGGCATATCTAAGAGGATTGACAGATTTCTGGTGAGCCAATCTCTGTTTCCCATCTATCTAACTTGGAATCATCGATTGTCCCTGCCACCATCTCTGATCATATGCCTATTATGCTATCCTGAGCGAGGAGCACTTGAGGAGATCATACCCGTTTAAATTTAATCTAAGATGGTTGCAGATGAAGGATTTCGAAAATCTGGTAAACTCGGTACGGAAAAGGCCATTGTCTCCTGACCCTACAGAGTGTTTGTCTGCCATATCCACTAAGCTTTAGCTGTTAAAAAGGGAAGCTCGATCGTGGATTTAGGACAAAAAAAGAGAGGAGATTAAAACTCTTATGGACATTGATCATTCTATCAAATTGTGAATGACCCTTCCGATCCTCTATATTTCTCGGACACATACAAGGACAAGATTATTGAACTGGAAGGCATTAGAAATTCAATTCTGTTGAATAAGGAAGCTGACATTCGTATGAAAAGTCGGGCATTATGGGTACAAGTGGGGGATGAAAACACGAAATATTTTCACCGACAGTTCAACATCAGAAAGAACATTAATTCCATTAGGACCATCCGGGATGCTGCGGCTAATATCATATCCTCTCAATCTTCTCTGGAACATGTGGCTATATCACACTTCCAGAGCCATTATATGAACCGAGATCATGACTTACTCTCTCAGTCTGAATTTATTTCTCACATTCCGGAGATGTTTTCGGTGGAGGATAACAATATTCTGGGTCGTCCCATCACTAAGAGGAGCTGATTGAGACTATGCGCGATAGTGCTAGGGACAAGAGCCCCGGACCGGATGGTTAGGGGTAGAAATTTTTATACATTTCTATGATCTGATGATTCCATATCTCCTGGCGGCTGCTGAGGAATCTAAGATAAATGGGTTTATTCCGGGGGCCAACAATGCAACATTTATTGCTCTCATTTCTAAGAAGAAAAATCCCCAATCTTTTGTAGATTTCAGGCCGATATCCCTCTGCAACACTCTGTATAAATTGATCTTTAAACTGATAGCTCGAAGGATGAAACCAATTCTGACTAAGCATATCACTGAGGAATAGTTCACGTTTATTGAGGGTAGATAGACCCAAGATGCAATTGGTATTATTCAGGGGATTCTGCACTCCATAAAAGCCAGGAATCTTAAGTCTTGCCTTCTCAAGGTGGATTTGACCAAGGCATATCACTGCATTGACTAGGAATTTCTTAAACTGATTTTTATCAAAGCAGGTATGTCCTCATCTAATATTTGTTGGATTATGGCTTGCATCAAAACCACGAATTTTGTTGTCTATCATAAATGGACTTCCTTCCCTTTTCTTCTCGGCACACAGAGGTTTGAGGCAAGGTTGTGCTCTATCTCCATTGTTGCTTCTCGGCACACGGGTTTGAGGCAAGGTTGTGCTCTATCTCCATTGTTGTTCCTCATGGTTATTGACAGTCTGAGCAGAAAAGTGTGGGAGGCTAGAGTTCAGGGTATAATTTTTGGAGTTAGAGTATCTAGGCAGATTGACATCACTCACTTGATGTTCGTAGATGACCTCCTATTCCGAGGACAGGCTATCATTTCTGAATGGACAGCTATACATAACATCATTAAATGTTTTGGAGAGGCATCCAGACTATGTATGAATGGACCAAAATCTATTCTCATACATAATGGCATTGCCAGTACAAAGATTAAGGACATCAGTTTACTCTTTGGGGTTGGTATCAAATATATTGATAAAGGTATTACATACCTGGGTTTCAACCTGAAGCCTAATAAATACTGCAACAAAGATTGGGATTAGATAGTAGAGAGGTTCCACAAGAAGCTAGATTGTTGGAAACACAGATGGTTGACTATGGGAGGCAGAATGATCATGTTAAAAGCAATCCTACAAAATATAGCGGTATACTGGATGCACCTTTTTCTACTTCCTAGGGAGGTTACTAAAAAGATCCAATCCATCGTGGGGTATTTTATTTGGGCCGGGACATTACTTTCAGGGAAGTTTCATTTGGTAAAAGGGTCTCTCATTGCTATACCCATTGAGGAAGGTGGATGGAGTATCATTGATCCTTCTGCCTTCAACATAGCACTGATCATTAAGAATATGTGGAGGGCAGCATCGGGCACTGGAATATGGCCCCATATCATCAAAGATAAGTATATGTATGGGCAATCTTTCACTACATGGATTTTTGGAGGGGCTAAGAAGAAAACTATTTCATCATATATCTGGAAAAGTATGATGAAAAACATACACTAGCTGATGGGGTTTGTTCAATGGGAGGTAGGGGATGGATCCAAGATCAAGATTGGATTGGACGCTATCAAAGGTATGGTGGGAAACTACTCATTATCTTTTCGGATCCTTAATTTCCTTCATGATAAAGAGATTATCTTCTTAAAACAAATTTTCTTACATAATGATCATTGTATTGACCGACAATCATGGATTCGTGCTGGGGATATTCAGATGCCTGGGGAGTATGTTTGGGAATGGGAAGTATATATTGCTAATCTAAGAAATGCAGGTATCTCCCTTAATGACCAGGAGGATCAAATGACATGGGGGGTTGCCTCAAAAAGGGACACCCATTGGTAAAAGATATATACAACAGAATACAATTGATAGAGAAGGGGAATCAGTTTCCTACATGGGTTCACGTTATATGGAAAGGGAAAATACCTAATAAAATCAAATGTTTCTGTTGGTTGGCTATCATGGATCAATTATTAACCTGAAACAACGTACAGCGTAGAGGGTACTCTGGCCTAGGGATCTGCCTCCTCTGCAAGAATAGCACTGAAGATAATGTTCATCTATTTTTGCACTGCCCTTATGCGAAAGCGCTTTGGGAGGGGGTATTGGACATTTTTGGTATTGTTCCACTACAGCGTTGTCCATCATTGAGGTGCTGTTTTAGGAGGTGGTTCAAAACTCATGATAGATACAAATTTATACCTTTGTATCTTATTTGGTCCATCTGGCACAGTAGGAATGCACTTATATTTGAAAATAAATATCCGGCAGTGAGGGAGGATGTCATTAAAACCGCTGCATATTTCAAGGAATATGGACCATCCATCAATAATCCAGAACTTTCAAACGAAGAGACATTTGGCAAACATATCAAGTGGGTTTCTTCGATGGTGCATGCTGTAGGAGGAAATGCAGGTGTGGTGCCTACATAGTTATAGAACCAGGTAAATACTATCACTTTCGGTGGGAAGGGGGTCAAGGCACAAATAGCAAAGGAGAGATCGTTGCACTTCGGGGGGTACTGATTGCATCAAAATGGTTGGGAACACATTCAGATCTATGGTGATGCAAAGGGAATCACAGACTAGGTAAAAGGACATAACAACTTCAATCCTCCTATATTAACCAATTGGATGAAGCACATCAGGACGCTGGTAAGCACTTATCATCATATCTATTTTGATCACATTTACAAGGAGCAGAACTGGACTGCAGATTTATTATCAAAGAGAGGAATAGATAAGGCACCTGGTAAGTTTTTCTTTTCTGCATATGAACAAGGAGCCATGACAAATATGGGCAGCATTAACTTTCTTAGAGCTAGGAGGCATGATGGCATCTCTTTTTTGACAATGTAAGGAACATCAATTATTTGGCTGTGGAGATCTCTCCTGTCAAATTTCTGAAGAGAGATATTTTTGTTTTTTGGACTATGGAAAAAGATCTTAGGTTATGGATTACTCTAGGAAAATAGGAGATATGGTAGTTACAACTATAATGTAAGGAAGATAAAAGGACCTTTTTGCAGACAGATTGAAAATCTATGAAAATTGTACTATCTGTTTTATTAATATAATTAAGAAGTTCTTTTTTCCTTTGAAAAAAAACAGTCAAAATCTGGTGCTGTGACAAACAGGGCCAAATAAGCACTCATCCCATGACATGCACACGTGCCAAGAGGGCAAACAGAAGACTGTATAGAGCTGTATGTAATCATACGGAATAGTTCCAAAACAGGACAGGACAGGCACGCAACCTGAGGCATACTTAGCAATTCATAAAACAAAAATTGTGAATAAAAATCAAGGTGTTGTTGAGCGGATTTCAGGGTGCACTCAGAACATGAACAATCATCTACATGTAGCAGATATTTTTCTCAACTCAAAGATAGAGATCACCACAAATCTCCAAGACAAGGAAGAAAAGTGTGCATTACCATAGAATGTGCAGATATGCAATAGTATAGGCGGAATAGAAGCCTGAGGTGTAGAAGCCCAATAGAACTAGAATTTGTGGGAAAATATCTAACTGTGAATGCACAGTAGCAAAAAGGCATCTGCTAGAAAGACATGCACAAACACAAAATTCTTAAGGGACTACACAGAAATAACCCTAATTCCTCTTGTCAGTGTAACCATATCCACGGTATAAGTGTATAGGAGACCCAGGACTCAAGAGAGCAAAGGCAACCCAAAAGTATCCCAAAACAGTAACTTTAAACTTATTGCAATGAATTTTCTAATTGAATTCGATTCTATAGTGTGCACAGGTTGCAAAAGATTTTCTGGGCAGAGGATTTTGGGTAATGTTGGAACTTGGAAATTAGACTTTTAATTGTGTATGGACAATAATGGTCGGCAAGTTGAGGTGATGAGTTGGTGGTTGTAAAATTCTGAAGTGAATCCCTTGGGTGGAAAATAAGTCTGCAAAAGTGTAATAGTGTATTGGAGATACAGTCAAATATCCATGAGTAACTTGGAAGAAGGATGCCAATTTTTGGTTGTAGAGAAGCCTTAAAGGAGTGATAAGAGCAACAAAATGTGTGTGGCAGTGATGTTTCATGGGAAGAAGAAGCTGGAAGATTGGAGAAGAGAAGATATTAGGTGTTTACAACTAAATTTTTCATCTCATGCGAAGTTTCTAAAATGAATAGAGTTGGAATTTTGGTTGCTGTCTACGTAAAGAAAATCTGGGAAGCACATATTGGTGCTTAGCAGACCAGCATCCATTAGGATGTGATATCAAAGGACAAGAGGAGCAGGGACAATGAAAGAACATGTTATTTCTAGAAGGATGGGAAAGAAATGTTGTCAAGGAAACCATAAGACTACACAAATATAATGTGGGAAAATAATGCCAGGGAGAGAAATCAGAGCTGGAGGTGAGAGAAAGTTCTAGGAGGCAGCCAAAATGATGGTCATTTTCTTTTAAAAGAAGAAAATAAGATCTTATTTTGGGATTCAATTGGTACTTTTTTATTCTTCTTAAAGATTGCAAACCTGCAAAGTTCATATTCACATAACCATGGCCAGTAGAGACATGTCAGTGTTTTCAGATGTGGGATGAATTATGATTGTTGATATTTTGACATGGGAATCTCATAACATATGATGAATAGAAAGGACTGGTATCTTCCCCTTGTTGAAACTAAGTCCACTATAGAGACATGTAAACAAGACAAAGTCACAAAATTCATTCCATGTGGCTGAAGGGCATAGGATGTACAAATGCAAATAAGTAGAACTTTGTTTTGTGTTTACCAAATTGTACAGCTAAATTTGCATGTAGAAGTATGTTTCGCAAGAATAGAAAATTTATCAGAATGGAACCAACCAAGAGTCAGCTACAACTGAACCAAAACTCGACTGAAATCGGTTGAAAAGTTAGGTTGAACAACTGGTTGACTAAAAGTACTAAAAAAAATGAAAATTTTAAAACATATGTATATATTCATGTGCATTAATGTGACACCTAATATGCAAAGTTTGTTCACGCATATCGCATGATGTTTCAGTTTTTGGGGATGATGGCACACATGTGGGAGCCAGTTCTTTTAGGGCCACTGGAAATTAGAATTATCTGAACTAGATGAACTGGTCAGCTAGACTATATAAACTGACGGGAACTGACTAACCAGTCTGTTACAGAAACCAAATTAGCCCCTCTTCTATGTGACAGTCTGGGATATCCAAATTCAGTCCGCTCCTACCAACAACCATAAAAGTACAAAGATAACAGAAAGATTTTAGTTTCAGGAGTGAAAGAGAGGGTTGTAAAAGTGTACGAATATGGCAATGAAGAATTCAAAGGGAGCAAAAGAGATATCAATGTTGATGTAGCAAATTTTTAGGAAATGATGAGCAAAAGAGATATCAATGTTGGTTCACTTTTTTCTTTTTGTTTAGTTAGATCCTTGGAGTTTGATCTGGCTACTTTCACGAATGTCTTAATGGTATATTTTATCACTAACTATCCTATGTCCCATGGGCATCAATGTTAGTTCACTTTATTATCAAAAGTATTTCCATTTGTGTTTTGTACATCTCACTTTTAAAAAGACTAGATTTGGTTGTTGCTCTGCTCACAATTCAAGATAGAATGGGAAATATGCAGTACATCATGCAATGGAGTAGCACAAGGAGGTTGTTGCCACTAGTAGAGCTTAGAGAACAAGAAGATTGCTGGACCTTATGCATGAAAATATTGGTGATACAATGATCACACCATCATTCCCCGGAGATAGAAATGTTGCACTTCTTGTCGATGAATTTCATGGAATTTATGGGCTTCTTTCTTAAAAAATAGTCAAATGCTTTAGAGTATTTGATGAAATTCAATGTCATCGTAGAAGAATATTTTTTAGAAGATAAACATGCTCTAATAAAATAGTGGAGGAGAGTTCAAGATTTTTGCTGATTTTGTAAGAGTGAGAGAGTTCAAAAACACAAAGGTGTTGGTAAAAACAAGAGTAATGGTAATGAAGAAGAATATGCCGCAAGGAGAATCAATTCAAGATATACATTGCATAATAGTGATACTCAAGGAGACGTGGTCTCGAAAGAAACCAATGGTAAGCCATTTTATAATCTTTTTATCAGTTGCTAATTAATCACCACTGGAAGAAATTATTGTTTCTTGGATACCTAAACCAAACAAAAACATATAGTGTTTCTGAATCTTTGCATAAATCATTTAGTTGTATTTAGGGTTGTGAGAATCAATGAAAGTTTAGATATAATGGTTGATGATAGTAGTTTTTAAGATGAAAATCAATTGATTGACAAGAAAGAAAAATGAAATTTTTTGTACAATGTGATGTTGTGTAAGTAGTACAAGAGGTAGGAAATCCAAAGAATGCAAAGTTTTTTATTCAAATGATGTGATAGAAAAAGGTAAGAGAGGAAATGGAAGGAATAGTCTCTAAGGAACAAGAGGTCAACAAAATCCTCACATCTTGGGTTGATATGCTCCACATTCTCAAAGACAATCTGGTCATGGCTTGGAATCAACTAAATCGACAAATTGATTAGCATAGCTCCAAACACCATTTTGAAGGGGAGAATCCTATGTTCCTTTGTCTACATCCTTATAAGCAAGCCTACCTCAAAAATAACCACCAATAGAATTTTGATCCAATGTTTTATGGCCACTATAAGGTCCTCAAACACATCAGAGCAATGCTTTACAAATTATAACTCTAAACCACTTTAAAATTCATCCAATCTTTCATGTCTCTTTCTTAAAGAAAGTGGTTGTATCTAATTGCCATGTTCAACCTACACTTCGAGAACTATATGAAGAAGGCCCCATTTGGTTGCAACTACAAGTCATCCTCAACAAAAGAGAGCATCGTCTCTACCACCACAATATCCAAGAGATCCTAATACAATATAAGGATACATAGTCTGAGGACAAGAACTAGTAGGTATCTTACAATTATTCCCTCATCTCCAACACCTTTGGAGCTAGTTATCTATTGCTTCAATTTGTCACTCTACTTTAGAAACCATTGTCTATTGTCTAGGCCTTTGTTTGTGTTGCAACCTATTTTTTCAATTAATTGTTCTAAATTTATTAATCTATCAATTTTTCCATCTTGTCTTATCTTATGCCAATTAATGAATATTCTAAGGAGATTGAGGATTCAAAGGAGTTATCTACCATAATATCATCCACAATATCTTCACCATTATGCTCTCTAATCACCCAAAATCCTAGATATATTGGATCAAGATGTTTAATTCTAATGGGCATTGAACACGAGAATAGCCTTGGCATCAATGTGTGGCAAGAGCAATCAGTAGTTGGGGAAAAATCACAAGAGGCACGAAACGAGTCTATGCACCATGCACATAGCCTATATCATCAAGTTTATCTACTTGTTATTGCTGAAGTAAACAATGGTGAACTTCACATGCTTCTCTAGGTGTAAGTTGACCATATTGGTTAGGAAGTGATCCAAGATATGTGCTAAAGCAAGACGCTCATGGAAATATTGATTTATGATTCTATGTAACCAATGCATTTGTGTGCATTCTATGCACCTTTATATTGTAGTTACTACCTCACAAGTATTTGCAGGCCAACTATGAACTCAAGTAGTGTGACTTTGAGAAGTTGACACTATATTTATACTCTTGATTACTAAGGACAAGAAAATAAAGTGTGATTCTTATATCTTATTGTGTTATATGTGAACATTATTTAGACCACAATAATATTTTTACCAACTTCTCAATGTCCCCTACATACAATCATGTTTTCACATATAAGGACTTTGGCTAAGTACATCTTAAGATGTGTTTTCCATTATATATCTTAGTTATAAAATATACTAATCAACGATGTATTGTCCCCCAAAAGGGACACCTTTGATCAATTGTTCATTAGAATGGCACTAGGTTAAAGCAGTAATTGTTGCTCCATTGGGTTACATGTGTGCCTATTCAAGAGAAAGTAGAGGATCAAGTATGGCAATGCCCCCAATGGAAAAGGGTAGGTTTGTGCCAATATGTTGTCCTTTATCCAAAAGGAAGAATATGATCAAGAGAGTAAAGAAGGAATATTTCATCCTACTTAAAGTCCATGTGGGTGTCAAGAAGGTAAGAAAGAAGTCTAAATGGTTGCAACATAGTGGGGTTGTTTGGTAGAGACATCTAATTGGACAATAGAGTCCTCTACATGGTGGATTGAAGAAATAGGAATAATTAAATCGTAAGCATATATTGTGTGTGGGGTAGGTGTTCATCTATTGCTGTTCAAAGTGGATTGGATCCTAAGTAGACTATGAAGAAGTCACTAGAGGGTTGTGGTAAAAGGGATTAGTAAAAGATAATTGTGACTGAGTGACCATCATCTCCAACAAGATATTCACAATGTTGGTCTATTGTGGAATGGCGACGTAAATGTGCTCCTCTACAACTCAAGTGGGTGATGACTCTTCTTTTTCTAGGGATGTGGAGGCTTAAATATTTTCGCACTTTCATAATTTTCATTTTCTTTAATAACCTAATGCATCATGCTTCACTCACTAATCATAATCTAGTTTTTGCTCAAGTGGTAGATCTGTATAGGGCCACCTAGCTATCTAGCCCTAAGTCTATTAAAAGGCAAATATTGATGGAGTCAAGGGCCATTTCTTTGGCAATACTAAGTCACAATCTCAAGTTCAAAGATATGTCTAACCTTTTATTTTGCATCTTGTCCAAAGCATAAGGCACTAGCCACAAAAAAAAAAAAAACTTACTCGATTGATACTTTTAATTTGAGTCAAAGAGCAACACTATCATTCTCTTAAAACTTTTGGCATGTGATTTTGTTGTGAGGTATTTTGATGCAGTCATTCTAGACCTTTGTGAGTTGGCATTGATACATAGTTCATCTAACTTTCTAGCTAAACCAAGAAATATTTAATGACCGTGACCATGATCATGTTGAAGTGTGATCCAGTGATCATGAATTATTAGATGAGGTGGTGAATGGCATGTTGATGACAATGAGATTCCCTATCACTAACTAGTTGAAGTGCTCATCAATATCTATTATTGATGTTTCTGTAAAAGAAATATGCAACTATTAGAGCATCATATTGCGTCATGGCCATAACTTCTAGGCATTTGATGAAGGTATCAATGACAATATTAATGCAACATTTTTAGCAAGATAAAATAGGAAGGGGTCTTGAGATGTCCATGGCCAATGGTTCATAAGCATTATTGGAAAGGCTAGCATGCAATGGAATTGTAGTCATGATTTTGTATTCACCTTATAAAGTGGCATGAGTCACAGTTTTGGATGTACTTGTTAGTGTCAACCATCTTGGAACCTTGTAAGAAATTGGAGGCTAGTTAATAAGATGCATTATGTAGTTATTTAGATACACTATAACCACCAATAAGATCTTAGAAACCTAATACAAGAATATAACTCTTCTCATGATCTCATATAGTCCATTCCTATATAGTATATTTGCATTGATTTGGTGGAACCTATGGTTTTGGGTGTAAATTCTCCTTATAAAAATGTGTATTCTACCATGTGAAAGGAGCTAATCATTAATAAAGTCTATTAAAGAGTGGAATTATTTCGGCAAATGGAGTTGACATTTTCCACCATGATCACATAGATCCATCTTATATGGATGATCATGGGGTGTGGTTCCATAAATTGAATGTTTGATTTTCTACCTAATCCTATATATAAATGGTCTTATAGATCGGTCTAGCACATCATCTTACATGGAGCTATGTTCATTGTGCTTAAATGCTAATAGTGCCTATTGACTCTACCATCACTTTTGAAATCTCTATTATACACCTTTTTTTTACCTCGTCCAATAGGGTAATAGACTTGTCTAAATCTTGATCTAAGTGTTATAATAATAATAATAATAATCTTAATAATGATTAATTAAATAATCATTAGTTATTGAAAAGGCATGTTTTGAAGAACATGATCATTCATGAAGGGGCACCTGCCTACGGATATAAGTGGACCCTCATTTGTAATCATATATCATCTCACATCTTTTATACAATAAACATTTTTATATGTAAACATTACTTGTCCTATCATGGATATTTATATATTCCAAATATTCTGAATATGTCTGTTGCATATATGAACTTTGTTCGTTACATTGGTATTAGATTCACGTTTTACGATCCATAACTTTGGCCATCAAGTTCATTGCTATTGGAATTGAGGCTTTTAGCCACACAAATTTTAGAGGTTCTCTATTCTGACCTGATATATATATTATATATATATATATATATATATAATTTATATATATTATAATATATATATATATATATTATTATATACTATATTATAGATTAAACCAAAAAAATGGCCTTAGGCTATTAAAAATATATATTTTTAAAAAATTAAAAATTATTAAAAAAAGCTAGAAATAAATTTGAAACTCTATTATGTTGTTATTAATAAGTAAAAAAAAAAAAAAACAAAGCTGACCTTGGCTAGTCAATTCCCTACCACCATCACCACATTGTTAACCACATCCCCATGCAGTGGCCAACCACTACCACCAGTCCCATTAGCCAACGACTTGTCCACCCATTATGTTAGGTAGCTACTTTGTTCATATGACTGTTTTGCCGCCATTAAAACCCTAGCAACCAACTATCTTTCGTGTCTTTTTTCCCCTACAATCAATCACTACTGAATCTACCAACTCCAATTGCCTTTGAAATTCATGCCATTATGAATTCAACCTTACCAATTTGTGTTGTAATTTCTTTATAACCACCACCCCTATTTTTAAAATATTTAACCTTTGAGATATACTGAAGGGTTGAATTAACATTTATTAAAGAGTTAAGTATTGAGTTAAAAGGGTTTATATATATTATTATATATATTATATATATTATACTTAATATATATAATATATTTATAATTTTAAGGTTTATAAAAGTATTAAAGAATCATAATGTTATACCATTTAGAAAAGTATAAAAGTTCCATTAAAAGTGTGGAGTATTGAGCAAAATAGAAAAGGGACTTTCGTAATTAAATATAAGAAAAGAAGGGGTTACTTTAAATTTTAAGTTGATTTGAAAAGATTTTCTTAAGTTGAAATTCAAAGTTGTATCAAAAATAATAATAATATTAAAAAATTTATTATAATATTTATAAAAAAGGGTTTTTCATATTGAGAATATACAAATTTTTTAGTCAAAGTATTGTTTGACGTAAAATTTATCAATGAAACAAAATAGTGTTATTCGTTGACGAATTAGGAATGAATCATAATTCCACGTTTTGGACCAGATATTTGTTTTGTAAAACAAAATTTGAGTATTCGTTGGTTTTTAAAATTTTCACAACATTTTTTTGAACATGTTGGAAATTGTTTACTTTGGAAGAATATCAAGGTAGTACATAAACACAAACTAAAATATTAAAGGAAGAACTTGCAAATCTTCAACAAAAGAATGAAACATCATGAAAGAAATATAAAGATCTCGAAGATCAGTGTTATGAAAAATCAACCGAAAATAACAAAGAAATTTTGCAACTAAGGGACAATAGTCAAAAATTACTTGCGAAGGTCAAGAAGTCCAAAGCTACAAAGAAAATATTAGAAGAAGAAAAGGAATTTCGAGAATAAATTCAAAGAGAATCTATCAAAAAAGGAAGAAGAAAATTTGCGCTTAAAAAACCTTAAAAGTTATTAGAACAAATCAGAGATGAAAAACACTGAAAATAAGGTTGATTAAAAACAAATTAGAAGAATTTATCACGAAAGAAGCGTCAAGGTTTCCAAATTTAGTAGTCCAAGTTGAAGAAAAATGAATGAATACCAATGGACCAATCAATATCACAACTTCAAAAGATGACAAACCAGTTGAAGTAAAAACATATTCATATGTTGTAGTTCAAACAACAGAATTTTCAAGTGAATATCCAACATTTAACCAAGTGATTTTAGTACGTGAAGAGAATTAGATACCTTAACTAAACCAAGAGATCACCACAAACAAGGTAAGGGGAAATCAGATCACAAGAACTCCTTATCGAAACCCAACTCATAAAATCAAACTTCTTAACCAGTTTGCATATCCACCATATCAGAAAAAACTAACATATGTTTGCAAGAATATTGATGCCAACACAATTCAATCTTATGATAAAAAATCATCTAAAGCATCCAGTAGCCACAACATTCCACAAAGTATTGATTTAGGATGGTAAGATCCCTTCTTAATTTGACAATTTTGTTTATCGCTCACAGGATCATATCATTTTGTATCATCAAAGATGACAACTCGAAGAATTCTGAAAAATGCAAATAGATTACAAGACAAAGAAACAAATGACATGCCTTATAAGTTATCAGTAATAAACTTTGAGGACAAAGATTTTCTGAGAGAGATGTTATGAATAAAATATATAAAAATAATATAAATAATAATAATCATAATAATAATAATTAATTAAATTAGTACATTAGCTTACTGAAGAGCCATGTCAAGGGACACACGTTCATGAAGGACAACCACCTAGGCTATTCAAGTGGGCCTCATTTGCTAATCATTATATCATCTCATATCTGCTTATACAATCAACATTTTTATATGTAGACATTACTTGTACTATCATTGATATTTATATATTCCAAATATTTTGAGCATGTTTGTTGCATATACAAATCATATTCATTACACTAGGCTTCACAGGGTGAAATGAATTCCATGAAGTTAATAGTTTTGGTGTAGCTACATTCTTTGTGCAATTTTTATGGGCATGACAATGGGATTGATAAAGTTGCAATGTTCTTGTTTGTTGTTCATTGACCTTGTGTGCCCTAGTTCCTTTGCAAAAAATTGAGCAATTTGTACTAATTATTCGTATTGTAAACCCTAATGTCATTTTTAAGTGAACTATGGTGTGAAATAACATTATTGCACAGGGACTTCACTGGGGGAGAAATACCATACCATGTGCATTCATATTTGGGGATATATATTGAGGAAAAAAATACATAATAGACTGAGAATATAACATGGGGTAGAGGGTTTTTATATTGGTAGGTATAGAAAATATAGCTTAAAGTTAATGAAAAAATAGATACCTACAATATATATAGTGACAGTAGGGGTATTTTAAATTGGGAAAGTGTATTGGTTTTGTATTGGTAATATGATTTTTAGAGGTATTTTGCAATATGTATTTAAATTAAGGGTATTTTTTAGTATGCCACAAACACACATGATATGTCCGAGCTTCATTGAGTGAAGCCCCCATTCATTATTAGTTTTGTACAAAGTGAAGGTGGATATCATTGCTTGGTCATATTATGTTTTCTATCTAGCAATTGAATTTGAGCTATATACCATAATGATAGCCACATATGTAATCAATTGGGCCATTACTTATCCACTAACTATGGACTCTACTACTTGTGCATAAACAATATCTTGAATGCATTGATTAACTAAATATATATCATCAGTATAGTTTTCTAACAGGAATAACTATTTCTTTAACAAATTGACCCAACAGTTTCCTTATGCAGAAAATAGTAACAACTACCAAAGTAGATATCCTAAGCTACAAATGAAGTATAAACCTAAAGCAATGTGTTGAACTTAAGATTTTTGTGCATGGTCAACAAAAGGTTTGATTGGAGGAGGATATCTATTGTTTACCGGTTATATACTTTGGGCTATGTAAATTACATTGTAGTAATCAAGTAAGGGTGGATTGATTGGATGAGTAAAAATGAAGTTGCCTTAATTATTTGTCACAAGTGTGGATTTAAGTAGTATCAATTGTAATTAAATATGTGTGGCATTGACAACTAATATACATTGGTGTGGGACGTTGTATTCAGATTCTTGAAAACAAATCAAGACCTAATCCATGCTATGGTATTAAATGTATAGATTAGAGGATAGATCAAGAACAATAATTATGAGGATAACTTAAACAAATGGTGAAGTTTTGTTAGTAGTGGATTGATTGTGTGGAGAATCAATCAACCAAGAAGGAAGATTAGTGGCATACTTGGACTACTTTCACATTAGAAGATCATGGGCACTAGAATAGTTGATAGAGGATCGTTATCTGAAAATTGAAACCTATCATGGATTTGCAACAAAGCTTCTTGATATCGAATTCTTTGATATCTATTAAAGCCTCTACACATTGAGGTCAATTCGTAGAAGAGTCAACTATGGAGTGGACTAAGTGTCATCATCATATCAAACAATAGTATTTCTCTTTTTATAAGTTTGTTATCTACCTTTTTTCCCTGATTTGTATGCTAAACATCCTTTGTAGAATTGTGCATTGGAATTTGTTGGAGATAATTACTCCCAATTACACTCAGTTAGCACGCAGTAGGCAGTTTACATACAATATAAATATAGGATGTTTCATCCATGCTAGAGTCCTAGTCTAGGCAGTGTTAGTCATGCATGTGTGAGCTAAGACTAACATATCTATTCTTAGTGGTTTTGAGTCTATTAAATTATGTAGCTTCACGCAATTGAATCAATGTAATTTACTAAGCAACAACTCATACCAGATTGTATTATTTCGTGGTTTCTTCCTCTGTCCATCTATCAAATTGGTATCAGAGCTAGAGTATTTGAGTAGCCCAAACATTAGTAATTTGCAATCATAGTCTGTAGAGTCGCACCTAGAGAGAAAATTTTTTGTTTATTATTTGTAATTGAAGGAGTCGTGAGTAGTCTTTGTTGAGATCCACTACAACCATCGTTATCAGAGCCAATTATCCATTGTCAATCGAGTAGTCATTCCCTTATGGTTTGTTAAGGTGTAGTAGTGAGCCAATGGCTTCCATTGTAGGCATCCATCCATTATCTACAGGCCAATTTCTGGAGATGTCGTGAGGCACCATATCAAGAAGCTTATGTGAGCCCTAGCCGTCATCATAAGTCACCATTGTGAGCTAGGAAGATTCAAGTTAATACCATGATATCCTTTGGAAGTAACTTATTTTTGGGAAAATTAATGCACTTCTCTAAGCGAAAAAATATTTCTTTTAAGGTTGTGTAAGGCTTTTTTTAACATGGCGAGGATTTTTTTTTTACGAAGAGATTCTTTTTTCTAAGAACTTTTTTTTTAAGTTTTGTGTAAGAAAAATAAAAGGGTCCATTTCAAAAATGAAAGCTAAGAGTTTTTTTTTTCCTTTTAAGATTTATTTAGAAGGAGTTTTTTTAACAAGTGTATAAAAAAATTCATATATATTTGGTGGAGATATTTTTAAAAGTGATTTTGATTTGTTGAATCACAGGAAATAAAAATCAAAAGGTTTTTCAATCTTTTTTTTTAAATGAAACAATTTTTGGAAATTAAAAAAAAAATATGGCTTTATGTGGGAGTCTTTCCCAACTATCATTTCTAGTTCTAATAGGGAAATACTATGAAGTTTGGGCCATTAAGATACATGTTTGGTTACATTCCAGTGATGTGTGGGAAGTTTTAGTCCATGGCTATATACAACTAGCTAATGAGGTGACTGAACAAGCTTTGACAACCACACAAAATGATCGAATCATAATCAACTGGAAAAGGGATGCGAGAGCACTTTTTGTCATCCAAAATGGCGTGGATGTGACTATATTTCCCAATATATCAACAAGAAAGACCTCCAAGATAACATGGGACATCTTAGAAACTAATTATCAAGGAGTTATGAGGTGAAGACAGTGAAGTTGTAGATGAGTATGAATTTTGAGAATTTGAAGATGAAAGAGACAGAATTTGTGGACCATCACATGATCCAAGTTATAAACATTGTCAATCAACTAAGGATGAATGGTGAAGATATTTCAAATCATAAAGTGGTAGAGAAGTTTCTCAGAACCTTGTCTAAGAAATTTGATCTCGTGGTTGCAACCATTAAAGAGTCTAAAGACTTGTCACATCTATCTAGAGATGAACTATTGTGATCCTTTTTATCCCATGAATCTTGAATAAACAAGCATGAAGAATATTTGGAAAACACATTCAAAGCATAATTTTTTATCTCACAAGGAAGAGGATGATAAAGATCAAGAGGTAGGGGTAGGAAAATAGAAGCAACAATCAAAGAGATGATTTAGAACAAGTAAAGAGATTAGATCAAAATCCTCATAGTTCAAGGGCAATGGAATTTCACAATCAAATAAATGGTATGAAAAAACAAATAATAAGTGTTATTATTGTAATAATATGGGCCATTATGCACATGAATGCAAAAAGAAGAAAGTTGATGTTAACATAAAATGTGCAAACTATTCTTTTTGAGAAGTGTGAAGAATCATTATTCCTTACGTGTAATGTTGTTCAAGCATTATCTAATTACATATGGCTTATATATAGTAGATGTAGTAATTATATGAAAAGAAAGAGAAGCATATTATAGACATGAATGATTCAATCAGGATTGATATCAAGTTGGGGTTGGATAACATTATAAAAGTTATGGGAAAAGGAACAGTTAAAATCCTTAAGAAAAAATATTAGAAAAGGCACATACCAAATGTGTACTATGCTCTAGGTTTGCAACATAATCTTCTTGGTGTTGGCCAACTTACTAAATAATGGTATAATATAGTTTTTAAAGGAGGCGATTGCTTCATATATGATAGACCTCCTAGTAAGATGTTGATTTCCAAAGTAAAGATGATAAAGAATAAGATGTATCTTCTTGCCATGAAGTATGATAGACATGATTACTCATTTGCCCAAAAACATATCCTTGGATGATTTTTGGTTATGACACTTCAGATTTGGTCATCTAAATTTTGGTGGCCTTAGGCTATTGCAACAATAGAAGATGGTTGAGGGGTTTCCTACCATTCAAGATCCATCTATTTCATGTGAGATTTGCATTCTAGCAAAGCAACACAAGGAAAAATTTCCTAGGGGAGTGTCTTATAGAGGAAAGGAACCTTTGGAGTTGGTTCATATAGATCATGTGGTCTAATGAGGATGTAGTCACTTGGAGGAAGTTATTACTTCCTAACCTTCATATATGATTATAGTAGAAAGACACTGGAGTATTTATTCACAAAGAAGTTTGAAACTTTTGACAAGTTTCGAGAATTTAAGGAAATGTCAGAGAAGCAAAGTGGTCATCAGATCAAAGTGTTATGATAAGATATAGGAGGCGAGTATGAATCAAAATATTTTCATAACTTTTGCATGTATCATGGGATCAAAAGACAATTTTACAACAAAGGGACACATTGCAACAAAATGGTGTAGTTGGATGGAAGACTAAAACCATCATGAATATAACTATAAGTAGGTTGAAGGAAATTTTTTTATCAAATGAGTTTTGGAGGGAAGAAGTAGCTTAGTTAGGTTATGTTTTGAATATTTATTCCACTAAAAGTCTAAAGAACAAAGTTCCACAAGAAGCATGCATAGGTATAAGTTGTAGTGTAGCACACTTCAGGGTATGTGGTTGTGTGTCATTTGCTCATGTCCCTAAGGATTTGATAAAAAATCTAGATGATAGAAGTGAGGAGTGAATTTATATTGGGTATATTGATCATTCCGAGCAATATAAGTAGTGCAACCTAATAACAAAGAAGTTGATAGTTAACAAAGATGTTGAATTTAAAGAAAATGAAGCATGGGATGGAAACATTGATAAATCTATAATAGTTAGAGCAACAATACCTCAAGTAGAAGATGATGCATATGAATAGGTTGTATAAGAATATTCATAAAGCAAATCATCAATAATAAATACCCCAACAAGAACTCCAAGACATTATATTCAAGGCGAGTCATTTTCCCAAACAACTTAGTCTACTCCTACTACTCAATCAAGTAGTGAATTTGATTCCTTAAGGCCTAGAAAGACCAAAAGTTTGAGAGATATTTGTGAAGACTTAGATGTGAATTCAAAATTTTCATTATTTATTTGTCAACCAACATGTTTTGAAGAGGCAATGAAAGATGAAAATTGGGTCAAAGCAATGGATGAAGAGATGAATTCCATAAAGAAAAATGATACATGGGATCTAGTAGAATTACTAGAAGATAAAGATTGCATAGATGTTAAATGGGTTTACGAAACAAATCTCAATGAGAAAGGAGAAATAGAAAAGTACAAGGCTAGATTGGTAGCAAGAGGAATTGCACAACAACTTGGGGTGGATTATGGTGAGACCTTTGCAACAGTTGTGATATTAGATAAACCTAGAGCTATATTAGTCGTATCAACACATAACATATGGAAATTTTACCATATGGATGTAAAATGAACATTCTCAAATAGAATTTTGGAAAAAGAAGTATATATGCAACAACCACTAGGATATGAGATAAAAGGTCATGAAAATAAAGTCTATAGGTTGAAGAAATCTCTCTATGGACTTAAGCAAGCTCTTAGAGCTTGGTATAGTAGGATTGATTTGTATCTGACCAGTAGTGGATTTAGTAAAAGTAGCAATGAGCCTACATTGTATAAAAATGTGAATAAGAAAAAGATGAATTCTATGTTTTATTATATGTTGATGATATGATATTCACAAGGAATCTATCAATGGACACGTTTAAATTAACTATGAAGTAAGAGTTTGAAATGACTAATTTGAGGTTCATGATATTCTTTCTTGGTATTGAAGTCACTCAATCAGATTCGGGTATTTTTGTGTTTTAAGCAAGGTATGCCATGGATGTGTTGAAGAGGTTCAAGATGACGAATTGTAAACCAGCACCAACTCCAATTGCAATAGGAAAAATGCTCAACAAAGAAGATATAAGATCCAATGTAGATCCAAATCTATTCAAGAGTTTGGTTCGTAGTCTTATGTATCTTACTTCCACTAGACCAGAGATTATGTATGCAATTAGTTTTATTTACAAGTTCACATAGTCTAAAAAAGACTCACACTAGCAAGCAGGAAAAATATTTCTGAGATATATTATTGGAACAATAGGATATGGCATATTATACTCCAAAATTAATAGTGATATTTTAGTTGGATACACTAATTGTGACTTTGCAAGTAGCATGGATGATAGGAAGAGTACTTCAATATACATTTCCATATTGGTTTAGGTGTGATTTCATGGGCATCCAAGAAGCAACCCATGGTGACTATCTCATTAATGGAAGAAAAGTGTGTAGCAACAACATCAACAACTTGTCAAGTAGTTTGGTTGCGCAAAGTATTGGATGATCTACAACAAAAACAAGAGTGGCCAACTACAATGTATTGTGACAACAAATTAGTAGTAGCATTGTCAAAGAACCATGTCTTCCATCATAAAAGAAAACATAGTGATATGAGATATCACTTCATTAGGGAACATGTAAAAAATGGAGCAATCCATTTGGAATCTTGTAAATCAAAAGAAAAATTGGCTAACATATGCACAAAGCCATTGACAAGATATGTGTTTGAGTTTTTTAGAGAAAACTTAGGTGTTGTTAGCCTAGTTGAGACTTAAACTAGTAGGCATTAGTGGCCTAAATTAAGGGGGAGCGTTGGAGATGATTACTCCCAATTATACTTAGTCAATACATAGTTTTAGGGAGTTTACATACAATCTAAATATAGGATGTGTCACTCATGCTAGAGTTCTAATATAGGAAGTACCATTAATGCATGAGTGAGCTAAGATTAACATATCTATTCTTAGAGTTTTTTTATCTATTTAATTATGTAACTTCAAACAATTGAATTAATGTAGTTTACTAAGTAGCAGCTCATACAGATTGTGTTATTTTGTGGTTTCTTCCTCAGTTCATTTATAAGAAGTATGAAGGCCAACATTCAGTACTTGGTGTATTCACCTTTTACGTTACATTGTTTGGAAAAATAGTTTATTTAGAGTTACTATAACATATTTTGTATTTGTTGCTTCTTGAAGTAGCAAGGCAAAGATACAAATCCTCATAAGGTTGATCATTTTTTTGGAAATTTGGACGTTCGAATGTTTCAAACATTTGAGAGATATCATTGTTGTTGAAGTTATATCTTTGTTTTAGGAATTTGGATCATTTAATACAACACTTTTTATCGTTGAGTTAATGCCCATTTGATAGAAGAACACATAGTGGTTATGCCAATGTTCTAGACCAATGTTCTATCTCTTTCTTACATTACCCTTTGGTATGAAAATATTACTTTGGCATTTGTTTTGTTTAGGAATTGAAGGAATATCATACAATTGTTTCTATGCATGCTACTCATTGTATGCAATGTCTTTGTTGTATACGTATAGACCATAATTACATTATGGTTTGGAGGATATATTAATATCCCTTGGTTGTCTGAATTTGAAGGTATCCCATTGTTTTTGCTGTGTTGTTTATAATTAAACAACCAAGGAACTATCCTTGGGAATTGATGGAGTGATGAAGTTTTAAATCCTATTTAAATATGGGTGCATTTGAATTGTTTTAAATAAATTGAAGGGATCCCATGATTTCCTTCACACATAAATGATTGCCTTGCAAAATATTGTAGCTCAAAGAGAATGGAGGATAGAAGAATGAGATCATGGGGTTGGAGAAAGTCAATACACAGTTGGAGAATGAGGTTTCCTTCTTACAAGACTCTATTGATAAGCTTGATGAGGAAGTCACTCCCCTCCCAACACGTAAGTCTATTTATTTTCTGAATATCGGTATCTAAAAAAGGATCATAAATTTTATTGTTGTTGAAGACAAAGAAAGATGAGACTATTCAAGATTACAAGATTACAAACAAGGTCTTGAACTAAAAGTTACTCGACTTCAAATTGTTGTAAAGAAGTTTCTCTTTGAGAAGTTTGGTGGTGTGTTTGAAAACCTCTCCGAGAATACTTCTATTGATGATGATGGATATATTTATGTTCCTTGTAGCCTTGTTGATTGTAAGAAGGATGATGGAATGACACCTCCCCGTTCCTTGTTATTTGATACTTTTGTGTATTCTCCTATCTTTGAGAAGTATACAAGCATATGATCATGATTATTGAATAAGATGGGATATACAAGAGGTTGGCTTAGGAAGAGTGTGCTAGTTAATGTTGCTCCTCAACTAAGACAACCTAGAACATGTGTTATGCATGATTGGAGTTCACTGACAAATAGAGTTAGCTCTATATTGACTATTATCTTCTTTGTTGTAGGTGGATATCATATGACTAAGTTGTAAGAAGATCAACTGAATTCTAATGGATTCATTAAGTCAAATTGGTGGATAATTATATGTTAGATATGGAAGCTATTAATTCAGATGACAATGGTATATGTATATGGTTGTCCTAAACCTTTGATTAAGTAGAGATTTGAGGCTCTTATATTCCTATTGATCCATTTAAGTGGTCAACTGAGGTTCAACTAGTTGTATCAATCAACTAAGTTTTGAGTGAATATTTTGTTAGATGGTGATGTGTTTGATATGTTTTGAGTATGATTTGTTATGCACTATCACATTTCATTGATCTCCCATTGTATTTAAGGGGATATGTTATTAATAGTTATTTACGAGTAAACCTAAATTGATGTTGTTGCTAGCAATTTGTCAATTTCAACTTTTACTATATTTTGGAGATGATAAGGGATTAAAGGTGGAGGTTTCTAGACTAGTTTAGCATCAACTAATGATCAAATTTGCATGACAGTAGTGTCTTCCACAATACCTTGAAATTCTTATAGCTCCAAGCTAATACACATGCATACCTGATGGATAGTTGCTAGCCTTTTACAAAAAAATCGTATGTCTCATTGGCTATTGCATTGTGAAGACTTCAACAAGAATTCATATCACTCTTTAAAACAAGGAGACCTAATTGAATGGAAAGCAAAAGGATTCTTATTAACACTAAGGGTGAAGTGAATTTGACTATTGCAATTTGACAACTAGATTTTAGTGTAATGCTTGAGGGCTTTTTCTATGCAAAATCACTTATCTCTTTAATATAAGGGGTTTGCATAAGAAAGGTCACTAGCCATGGCCACAATAAGATAGAGGATCCTTACATGAATTGCACCAAATAAGGATTCATAGGTGCATAACTTTCAACCCACAAATGGAAGGTTGAGGATTGAAATTTCCAGCTTAGGATTAACCAATTTTAAATTTTCAACACATTTTCCATGTTTATGCAAGCCTGCATATCTCCCATTAGAGTTGACCTAAACCCAATAGAACTTTGTATCCATAAAAAACCATGATGTTGAACAAAATCACCAACCTAAATAATAACATTCTTCAAAATCACTGACTCCATATTTCCACCTTTTTGGCCTGTGATGAAAAAACCATCTGAATAGTGACAATAGATTCTATACATTTATAATTTCAAAAACTAATTTTCAAATTGAAGTAAATAAATTCTATTAAACTTACCCTATTCTCTTTTATACTAACTAAATAAATAAAATAATTTTCTAACCCTAAAACAAAAAAAATATACTCTCCTTTAAAAAAACCACCATTATTTCAATCATTGATTAAAAATGCAGACCTTACATATATTTGCATGAAGGGTAATATATAAAAATAGTTGCGGACCTAAACTAAATAATTTTGCATATATAAAATGAAATAGAAAATAAAAATAAAAATACTTACTTACTGCAAAATATTAAATTAGTGAAATAACATGTAACTTTTCTACATTCAGAAAAGTTAGCATGTTGACAATCCTGTGAAAGCATAAACTCTTTACTTTTCTATATTCAGAAAAGTTAGCATGTTCACGTATATGTGATGGAACGTCGTATTCCCATATGCTCTATACCGTATGTACCTTAAGGTGTAGTGCACTGTGGATGTATCAAGCGATACTTTAAGGTCAAAGCGTTTAGTTCTTATCAAAAAGTTTTGTGGAATCAAAGCAAAGTTCAATCTTTCAGGGTCTGTCAATAGAGAGATGTATCAAATAATACTATACTTCGCCAGGTAGTAATGCAGGTAAAATTATATGGACAAGTCAAGTAGCTAGAATAATTCTACGCGCCAGGTAATGCAGGTAAAATTTCTAAGCTCAACTGAAGCGGAAACCATGGGAAGCAATATGGCAATTAACGTAGCTGTGTGGCAAACAATATAGCTAAACTTTCAAGATCCAAAGAGTTGTACTCACCATTGTTTGCATGCCTCACACTGCACCATTAGATCATCCGGATTGTAAGGCAATTCACAAGTGCAGTGCCTGGAAGAAAAATAAGTAGAAACAACAAAATAAGTTGAATTATTTCGAAACACAATAGATTGGAGTTTCGAAACACAAGGAGCACTCAAATAAAGTAGAACCAACGACATAAAACAAATGACTCAACCTAAAAGCCACAGGTAAAGAGACCCAGAGGTCGCGGGTTCGAGACAAAATGAAGAAGGAAAAGGAAAGTATTTGAATCTTACACAATCACTTGCTGTGGATTGAATTCGCCAGTGGTGGCATTGTACTCGAAGCGCCAAAAGTAGTCTTCTGTGTTGACGCTTTCGAGCTTCGTATAATTCCTGAAACTATGGACTACACACGTATCCTCGATGGTGTCCAAAGTCTGGGTGTCGTAATGATCAGACAAAAAAAGTTCTTTGGCGCCATGGAATAGGCGCCGCCCATGTTTTGAGTCCTCTGGGCGATAAAACCAGCGGACTCGGACCTTCACATTTTTTCTCCCGCCGCGCTCAATTTGTTCAACCCGCGCTACGTAAGGCGGCTCGTTCGGATTCTGAGGGCGCATTAGCACCGAGTCTCCCACTGTTAGAAAACGACCGCAGACCAGGTGGATTTTAGTTTAAGGGTATGTGATACCTGAAGGCATAATTTGACAGAAAATAATCGTTCTTTTTTAGCTACTGCATACCTTTAATCACCTTGCCGTTGCTTTTAAGAGTGCAGCATTGCAGCAGTGTCTTCGAAGACTTCCCCATTGTTGTTATTAGAACTCTAATCTAAGCCCTGAACACTGAAAACACAACACAACACAGATTTTTTGGCCAATGGCAGGAAAATTGTCACACCATGCAATATTTTTGTTTCGTACTTTTCACCGCAAGCTGGCTGCAACTCAAACCCTACCTCCAGCCAAGACCAAAGCGGTATCCTTTTGCTGAAGATAAGCATCTATTTTAATATGAAATAGGTTTAGAGTTTACCCTTTCAAAAATAATAAAGGTGAATTAATGATTTTTTATTTTAATATGTATATTGAAATTGGGTCAATTCCGTGTTTCTGGGATAAGGGTGTTATTTTTGGGATTTCAACAGGGTTGAAATTGAAAACTACTTTTTTTTCTTCGATTTCTGGGTTTTTATTTACATATTTTTTTTATTATAAAATATGGATCATATTACTAATTTTTTTTATTTGTTATCTCATCAAAATTATAGTAATTTAGTAAAAAAGAATTCTTTCCATAGAAATAAAATATTAAAGAGTTTCAATTAATGTCTAAGTGAACATCAATCATTATCATCATCTCATATCATATAAAATAATTAAATTTTTAAGTAAAATATTTTTATTTAAAAATAAAGTAATTAATATATAGATTATTTATCAATATGGGTATTCGTGTTATATTACTTCTTATTATAATTATTGTGTAACAATAAGGTTCATTGGAGATTTTGAATAAAATCACCTAACTCATTGTGCAAAATGTAATGTTATGCTTAACATTTTGACTGAATCAAAATAAAATATAAATTAAATTAAATTAAGAAGGTGAAATAAAATATTATATTTATAATCATATTAATTAATATTAAGGGTTAGCTTAAGTGGTATCATGTTATTTGATATTGTTGCTAGTTGTTGTCGTCACTAGTTGGACTCTCTTCCACTCCTTGTGGGGGACCCATAATATGGGTCGATTTACATCCTCAAAATAGTGTAACCTCTGGGGTTCATGCTCTCATTCCAAGTAAAAATAATTAAATTAATTATAATTAATTATTAAACCAACTTAGATGCATGTTAACTCCAAGTCATCTAGTGAAAAGAGATTTGATCTTTCTCAAAACTTGATAGATTTACAATTAAGATAAATCTAAACTAGTTTAAATATAATTAAAATAACATAAAATATTATATTAAACATTTACAATTTAAATATTATTAATATTTCATCACCTAAAATAATGTGAAGGTAAGAGGGTTTTAGAAGGCAGCACTCAACAACGGACCACCTCGTTATGCTTAGGATCATTGTGGAGGAATGCCGCAATGATAAATCCAATCTCTTTTGTTGCTTTGTGGACTTTAGAAAGGCTTTCGATACGGTTCCTAGAAACAACCTATGGAAGAGATTAGAAGAGCTAAAGGTTCCTTTCGAGTTGAGATATTCTGCTATAAGGTTATACGAGAATGTAATTGCCAAGTTAAAGAGCAATGAGGGGTGATCGAAAGATATTAAGTATAATATTAGAGTTAAACACGGTTGCTCCCTCTCCCCTACCCTATTTGGCATTTACATCGACAAGCTAGAAGGTTGTTTAGAGGAAGCAGGTTATGCTGGCACGATCTTAGTTGGGATAGTCATCATCCTTCTTCTCTATGCTGATGATATTGTTCTTCTCACAAGGTGTCCATCTAATCTTGATAAGCAACTTAGGCTTTTTAAGGATTTCTGCTCTGCCATGGGTATGATTGTTAACACTGACAAAACAAAAGTTATGATTATCAAATCCAAGAAGGACACTTATGCTAATTTTATGTATGACAAACGTAACTTGGAGGAAGTGTCTTCTTACAAGTACCTAGGAAGTGATATTCATCACACTCTCAATTGGAACTATAACATTGAGAGAAGGATTAATGAGAGGTGGAAAGCTTATTTTGGTCTTGAAAAGAATTGTAAAACGACAAACCTCGTAATGTGGGATAGAAAGAAGTTCCTCTTTAAAACTTTAGTCACTCCTATTATCTTATGTGGATGTGAGGTTTGGGGTTGCAGCATCTCTGGAGAATCCTGGAGAAAGATTGAGCAAATCCAAAAGCGTTTTATAACGTATAACCTCAAAATTAAAATCAATACACCCTATCCTATTCTCCTTATAGAAGTGGGTATTTCCCGTATCGAGAGCCTAGCTATGACTAGGCTTCTATTATACAAACACGAACTCAATAATATAAGAGACCATAGACTTCCTAAGCTAGCTTTAAATTCTAGCCAAAACCACCTAAGGCTCAAACGAGGTTGGTATAAATACACCAGGGCCTGATTAAACCATTGGGAGATCGACGAGAATGTTGCATTGCAAAACATTAATAACATAAAAATATTGTTACTTCTAAGTTCAAAGAAAAAATGTGGTGGGAGAAAGATTTAGCAGCTAAAAGAAAATTAAGATATCATAAGGAGGTCATCAACCCCACCCTAGAAGATCAAAAGTATCTCTCTGTTTTAACTATCTCAAAGAAGAAAATTAATATAGTCAATATTAGAACGATCTCTCATGAGCTCCATGGTGAAATGAGTTGTTGGGCAGTTCCTAAAACACCATGGATGGAAAGGATCTACCATCTCTATGAGAATATGAACGTTGAGGATGAAAATCACTTCTTCTTAGAGTGCCTCGCATACAACCACATTAAATCTCAGTTTCATAATATTTGTTGCAATACTCACATTTCCAGTCTTTTACAATGTCAAAATTATAGTGAGCTCGGGAGGATTTTCTCCAAGCTTTTTGAGCATAGGAATAAAATCTTAAATCAAACTAAATAATTTGTTTCCAAGCTTTTTGAGTATAGGAATAAAATCTTAAATCAAACTAACTAATTTGTTTCTTTAGATCCGATAGATCAAAGTTTGACCTCAATGGACATTAACCACCATCATACCATAAATTTTTTTTTATTTTTATTTTAAATATTAAATTTAATATATATTTCTTTATTTTATATTAATAAATATATTCCAATTTAAAAAATACAATGGTTTAACATCTTTATTTCTTAAATTATAACATAAATTTTTTAGAACCATAGTTATATAATTAATAATTTATATACGATGCTTTATAAGATTAATATTTATGTTTGATATAATTTTTGATTTAGAAAAAATAAGGATTAACATTAAAAATTTTAAGGTTCGAGAGTTTAAAAGTTGGTTTAGAGGGTGAAATATGATTTATTGCTAGTAGTGGTTGCTAATTATTAATATATATATAGAAGTGAATCTTAATATTTCATTTTAAGTAATATTTTAATTTTAAGTATTAATTATATTTCATTTTTAATAGTAAAATTAAATATTTGGAAAAATGAAAATGAAATATATTGTTGGATTGAATAAATGTTTTTTTGGGTTTTTTTTCAACCATATTGCATAAAAGAGTGTTGTTTCTTCTTGATATATTATATATATTATAATATATATATATATATATATATATTATAATAAATATCAAATTTTTAATATAATAAAAAAGGGATTAATTAATAGAATGTATGAATTTAAATTTAGATTTATAATAAACCATTTCTTTAATATATAAAACCATATATATATGAGTTGGAGTTTTTCATCACTAGCCTAAGTTAAATTCTCAAAAGAGAGATACCTTTGTCATTTATAATTGGGAATTCTTAATAGTGATAGATTCTTAATAGGATGAGGAAGTTTAGGGGAGAACCATTACTCCAACAAAAAAGTGGGTGATGTTATCTTAAAAAATGAAAAAATGTAAATTACAAACAATAATATTAGACATATAATTTTTAAGGATGGAAGAAATGGAATCTCAAAGGTCATCATTCCTATGCATATAACAATGCTTAGATTAATGGAAATCTAATTCAAGAGTTATTTTTCTTGGCCTCACAAGGTATCAGAGGCAATTTTAGATATCCTTGTTTGTATAACTCGTCTCCCTCCTCAGAAGTGTCTCTACACTTCTTACCCATCTCTTCCACCACTCATATTTGTCCCAAGAAACAAAGAGAGGTTGTGTGTTACCTGACATCCTGACTTCCTTAATGATATCATTAAATGTTGCAACTGTTTCACCATCTCTAGAGTTGTCATTACCGAATATGTGTTATTAGAGTTGTCATTTCACTGTGCATTGTTGTTGTCGTCTGGTGTGGTTTGGATACTTGGTTGTCATGCACGTGAGTTGGGTGGGTTAGAATCTCAACAATGTTCCGAGTAAAGGATTGAGCATTATCAAGCTGGAGTTTTGGGTGGTGCTAAGAAATTTAATGAGTAGCTTCGACAAGAATTCCTCCACCTTGGGCTTTTGTTCAAGCAACACCACATGACCTATCCTCCCTGTTTTGGGAGGAGTTGGTGAATTTTATTTGGGTTGAAAAAACATCGTCGTCTTTGCAAAGTGGGCATTGAGACTCATGGCATTTGCACTTAGTAGTTATTTCAATGATGACCATGATATCTTAGTGGAATTTGGTAGTCAAATCCCAAGGTCACTGGCAATGGGTACTAGTGGCTTTTGGTTGAACCCTGTGATTCCTCCTACATAACTAGTAACACCTCTAGATGGGAGAATAGATTGTGTCATCATTGTGTTAACTCAAGATAAAGATTAGTGTAGTCGGAGATGCACTTATGCAACATCTTTATTTTTAAGTAGCCTTTTAAGTGAGAATAAAAGCCTTTATTTATTTGGGTAAATTATCATTGTTATTATACAAGAGGTATCAATAGAGCTTTGTCAAAAATGCATTCACTTATTTCTGTAGTTGGCATAATACTCACTGGTAGCAACAATTACCGAAAATGGTCCAAAAACATCAAGCACGCCCTTATCTTCAATGACTTATGGAAACGTGTTTGTGAAGAAGAAGATGACAATGCGCCCATCAAGACCATATCAGATGAAGATCTATCCATATGGGAGAATAAGAATAAAAACTCTTATGTGTTGATTGTTACTTAGGTAAGTGAATATGTGAATCACATATTATTCCAATTACAAAATTTTATAATGCATTAAAGACATTGAAATATTTATTTAAATCACTCAAAATTGGAATAGTCCAGTTAATGATCAAGCTCTTCAACTTGGAGTTGAAGGAGGATGACCTCCTATCCATAGCCTCAGAAACTAGAACCATCATGCATGATGTAGAATTCGCTAGAATTAAAATGGAAATCCCTCTCATAACCTTTGTTAGGGCCCTCTATCCTACATATTCTCATTATCTTCAATCCTTACGAGCTAGTGCCCAACTCAGAGATATTAAATTTTACAGTGTTGCAGATAATTTTGTAGGACAGGAGAAAGTTTTTGGGAAGAGGAAAATAATTTATCAATCCCATGAAGAAGTTTTGTGCCTTGCACATAAAGAGAATAACAAGTCACAATATTATTTTAGAGGAAGAGGTGGTAGAAGAGGACGTGGAAGGAAGAACAATAGAGATAGGGGGTAAATATCAACAAGGAGGAAATTTTGATCTACATTGTATTCACTGTAATGGAGGTTGACAAGATCCACATGTAAACTCCCTTGGGAAGAATCAAGAAAGAATGTAAAGAATACAATGGTAAAATAATAGATCTAGTGAAAGGTAAAGCACCTGAATCTACTCATTATATTGTTGCCCATTGCAATATTGGAGTAGCTGAAGATTTGTTTCATACTTCATTTGCTTCTTGGAAAGATGCATGGTTGCTTAATACGGGTGCAATCTGCCATATGAATTTTTGAAAAAAATATTTGAAGACTTTAATGATGATGTAGATGGAGCAATATGCTTTGCGGACAAGTCAAGTATCAAGCCATTCAGACTTGGCACCATCGGGCTAAATTTCCGAGGCTTCTCAAGTTTGTTATGCATGATGTACTCTCCCTTCTAGAGTTGTGTAGAAACTTGTTGTCTCTTGTTCACATTCGCTAGCAAGGAAACTCCATTCATATGCTTGATGGAAAAGTTGAGATAAGAAAAGCATCATAAAATAGAATTGTCATGACTGAAATGGAGGAAAGATTGTTGAACCTACAAGGAACATCTACTCATGTACATAATTATGCATATAGTTCTCAGTACAATGAAGGTACATTTTCATCTAGTCTTCTATAGCATGCAAGATTTGGACATCTTAATTATGACAATCTTTGTTTGTTGAGACAAAAATGTTTTTTTGGTTTGCCAATTATTCCTAGGAAAACATAGAAAACAACCATTTCATGATTATTCTTCCAAAGCACATAAAAAGCTAACACTCATTCATTCTAATTTGTGTGGCCCTATATTGCATGTTCCTTTTCCAAATGGAAATAAATAAATTATGTATTTTATTGATGCTTACAATTGGATCTATAGGGTATATTTGTTGAAAAGTAAATTATAAACTTTTGAAACTTTAAGAAAATTTCATGCATGGATTGAAAATGATGTACAATCACATATTGGCTCTCTTCATACTGATAACGGAAAAGAATATAATTCTAATGAATTTGAAAAATATCTTCACCAACATGGGATTCAACATCAAATGATTGCACCATACAATCCTGAACAAAGTGGTGTAATTGAAAGAATGAACAATACTATCTTAAATATGGTATGATTAATGATGTTTTTCAAAAATGTAAAGTTAATGTTTTGGGTTGATGCATTTCTTTGTGCACTATATATAAAAAATATATTTCCATCTCATGATATAAAAAATAAGTCTCCTTATGAAATGTGGTAGGCCAAATTCCTTCTGCAAGGCATCTCAATATCTTTGGTTCCACCTTTTATTCCTTGATTCCTAAGGAAAAAATAAGCAAACTTGATGCAATGAGTCAAATGTGTATATTCTTGGGGTACTCATATTTCATCAAAGCATATCATCTCTAAGATGAGGTAAAAAAAAGCTTATATTGTCTAGAGATGTTATTTTTCTTGAAACTTCCAAGACTAACAATATTGTTGAGCGGTAGCTTGATTGTTTGGATATATTCTGTCTTTCAAAAAATTATCATGAATTTTAAAATTAGATTCTACATCTTGAATGGTAGATCCCTATCCTAGATCAATCTATGGAATCTCCTTTCAAAGCACTCTTCCCCCCTAATGATATTCCAACCATTTCTTCAAATAAGGAAGACCCCTTGAGTGATTTGATTGAGAGGATTAGAAGGTTAAATTTTGATGCATCCCCATCTCAATCAATAGAGCAACCTAGACCATCTAAAAAATTTCTTCCAAAATGGCTCATTAAAACACTTGAAAGTGTTCATTCTGATGAGGTTAGAAAAACATGAACTAGAAGTTCTACCAGAAAAAATGGAGGTGATGTAGATGCTTATAATTCAGTTGATGATATGGATGTTTCTTATGATTTTGAATTCATTTTTTCTACATATTTTCAACCAACTTATTTTAAATAAGATACTTCTCATGATGAATGGAATGAATCAATGCAAAGGAAGTATGATGCTCCGATAAAGAATGGAACATGGAAGTTGGTGGACCCTCCTTTTGGAACCAAACCAATTGGATGCAAGTGGGTCTTCAAGAAAAGGTATAGATTAGATGGCCCACTTAACAAGCAAAAAGAAAGGCTTATGGAAAAGCAAACAGAAAGAGGGTGTCAATTATGAAGAGACCTTTGGCCCAACAACAAAATGGGCCACCATCTGGACTCTATTTTCCTTAGCAGCTTAGAATGGATGGAAAGTCCATAAAATGGATTTAAATACCACTTTATTGAATGGAGACTTGAAAGAAAATGTTTTTATGTCTCAACTAAAAGGTTTGGTTGTGGAGGTACAAGAACAAAAGGTATGCAAACTCATCAAATCCTTATATGGCCTAAAACAAGCACTGTGAGCTTGGTATGAAAAATTGGCTAAGCATCTTCTGAAATTAAATTTCAAACACTTTAATATTGATTACGAAACTTTATTTTTCAAGAAAGTTAGCAAAAATATTGTCTATCTTGTGGTATATGTAAATAAACCATTGATAACATGGAACAATGAAAATGATTTTGCTTCCATAAAGAAAGAATTGAAGAAAAAAATTTAGATGAAAAAGTCAAGACACCTTCATTACTATTTGGGCATTGAAGTGACGCAACATCCAATATATATATTACTCTCTAAAAAGAAGTACATTGGAGAATTGTTGAACAATTTTGACATGGTTGAATGCAATCCTTTGTCCACTCCAATAGAACAAAATTTGAATTTCACATCTAAAGAAGGAAATGAATTTGAGGACGCAACTAAGTATAAACAACTTATGGTAAGTCTTATCTACCTCACTACTAGAAGATAAAACTAGATATTTCATTTGTTGTTGGAATCATTTCCAGGTTTATGAAAAATCCATATGATGGAAATTGTTCTAGTGAAAAAAGAGTTCTAAAGTACTTAAAAGGAACTCAAGACTTTGGAATCAAATATTCATAAGTAGATGACTTTAGCTTGATTGCATATTTTGATTCAAATATTGATGGAGATGAGGAAAATGGAGTGTCTACTTTAAGCCATGTTATGAGTATTAGATCAGGAGTTTTCTCTTGGAGCTTGCAATTGCAAAAACAACCGAGGAGTTTGTGTAGCTCATAGAAATTCTTGAATATTTGTAGGAGAAATAAGTGAACTCCACTTCTCTTCTTATTGAAAATAATTCTACAATTAAATTGGTCAAGGATCCAAAATTCCATGATCGAACCAACATATCAACACAAAGTATCATTTTATTCGACATCATGTGTAGACCAAGACTATTCATCGATGACATTGTTCCACAAATGAAAAAATTGCAAACATACTCACCAAAGAAATTGGATGAGAAAAGTTTGAAAGATTAAGAGTAACACTCGGACTCACAAACACCCTTTTAGATTAAGGGGTAGAATGTTAGACACCTAACGCTTAGAGATTGGGTGAAATATGTGAATAGAGTAATTTGAACAATTAAAAAAGACCTTGGAATTGGAATCCCAAAGATCACCACTCTAATGTATATAATGATCTTTAAATTAATGGAAATCCAATTCAAGAGTTATTTTTCTTCTTTGACAAACACTAATGCTATAAATTTATAATTGTTTGAGAAAGTTACCAATCAGATTTAAGTTTATGAAGAAGTTTTTAATTGTAACAAAGAGAATGATAATTGAAGTGAATCGTATAACTCAATAAGTTATTATAATATTCCTTTTATGTGTCAAATATATATTTATAAGTCTCTATTCATACCTTCTTTTGATTTTGATGAAGACATTTTCTATTTTAAGTATATTTTACACTATTTTAAATATATTTTATATTCATATATATTACAAGAAAATTAAGGGGTTAATTCTTTTAATTTTCACTAATGCTATTAGTGATTTTTCTAGTTTCATTACATGAAGTGCTTGATTCACATCTGTATAAGCCAAATACATGAATTTACCCTAGGGATGGCATCCACAAACACTGGAAAGCATCACATGTTATTATGGATGTCATTACTAAATATGGGGACTTATCCCTTGGGCTTCACTACAAGGTTTTTATTGGAAAATAAGCTACATATATAAAATATATTTGTAATAAATAAAATTCAATTAAAAAAATGAAAATATACATCTCATTACTATATATTAAATATTAAAAAAAATGGAGTAAAAGATGCACCTAATTACTTTTCAACCATTTAATGTTTTGAGACGTTTCATGCACATAATGGTATGGGAATCAGTTTTATAACTATTAAATTTAGAATTTAAAAGTAAAGTTCATTATTTTCTTCTATTATTTATATAAATTTAATTAGAAATGTGAAGTAATTAAACTTTTGACCTAATTTATGTATCAAAGTGCCCAAATTCAAATAACTTATGCAATAATGCTACACATTTATGATTGGCCCAAAATCCATAAAACTAGCATTCTCTTAGGACCTATTGTTAACACTCCCACTAAAATATTTTGTGGGGAAGTGGGTAGGAAGTACCTTATTTATTAAATAATTTTCACCTCTTATGGATATGATGAAGGAATATATGACTAAGAAGAAAGTTAGTTTCATGACAATGTCCTATTTTACAAAATTTCTTTTGAATGAAGCAATTGTGTCCTTTAGTGTTTAGTCATGTTTCAAATGATGAAATTGTTAGATTAGCAAAAATTTAACTTATGTTAGCATACCTCATTTTCCACAATTAAATATATGAGAAAACAAAAGGATATACAATGGGTTTATCTCTTTTCACTAGTTATCATTAACTTATTTTTGAAACATTGTAAGAAAAAGCCAATTGGATTCTCTAAAAACTAAAAATGATGACTCAAAATTGTAGGTGGAATGTATAGTAATTTTCCTTATGGAGGAAACAAATTGGAAGACTTCACTAATCATCTAAACTTCCAATCTAACAACATCATGTTTATTATAGAGAACTGAGAGTATAGTTTCCTCCCCATCATAGAAGTTCTCACTGCCAAAAACATAAGATATCCGCCCTTAATACACCAAATTTACATGAAGAAAATTCATATTGTTAAATACCTACACACTTAGTCAGATAAGAGTTTAGGGATGTGAATGTACATTCAAGGGATGGGATCTAAGAAATTGCATGGATCTAACCAAGTCTATAAAGTAAGCCATAGTTCAACAAAATCTCACAGTGGGTGATAGGAAATAACAATAGGATTTATAAGGAATGGGATATGAAATATGTGACCAAAGATAGTAAATATGAGGCATAAGAATATAAACAAATATTTTGAGAGATGTTCTAGGAGGGTGATGGGAGACAAAGGGGGGAGATTAAGAGAAATGAGATAAGATACAAGGAGCATGAGATAAGAGGTATATGGCATGAGAAAATAGATAAAATACATGGAACATGGAGGAGGAGAAGCTAAGATAAAAGGATGTAAAATAATTACACATTCTAGATAAGTCTAGGTGAAGTCTCAAGTTAGGAGAAGGAAAACAAATAAAAATTCAAGATAATATAACTAAACTAATCATATTATCCAATTTTGGGGATGAAAAATAAAGGGATTATTTTCAAGACAAACAAAAGTGAGGACGGAGTCTTTAGGTCAAAAAGGGTCTATTTAGGATACTTATTAAAAAATTTAAATATGTAAGTCATCAAACATTAAAAAAAAGATCAACTAAACAATTGCAATGAAGACACCACAAAATAAAAGAATGTCAATGTCCACATAGAATTATCACTGAGGCACTTTTTGAGGAACTATGACTCCAAGGTCCCCAAAAATATATAAAAATAAAGGTATTAAAGGAACAATATACTAAATTTACTTTTAATTTTTAGTATGGAGTACTCAAGGGTGAAAACATGTGTTATTGTGATATACAAAGAGAGAATTACATGCATACAAAAAGAATGGCGAGGGAAAACCAAAATCATCAAGATGAGGTAGAACCCAACATCGAAAGCCTATAAAATTTGTAATATTTTATCCATATTTTGGATGACCTTGACTTTGTTTGGAGAAAAATAGTGCATCAACTTTGTTGCAAATTCATTTAGAAATTGTGATGAAACTTGTACCAAGGTATTCAATGTAAGCACATTGCATAATTTGCATTCAATTTGTAATTTTAACAGTGAAAGGGGGTGAAATAAGGAAGGGAGTAGTAACATGGATTTTACAGCTCATGAGATCACTTTCAAGCACATTTTTTGTGAGGAGACATGTATTCCTTTGTGAAAATCTCTTAAATCATAATATTATGGACAAATTTCAAGTGCCAAAATACCTAGCTAATGGATAAGTTTGAAAAGCATAATATTAGAAATACTCAAGACCCTAGCATCGTAAGAGAAAGGTGTGATTATGCAAAGAGTAATAGGGAGAAGGGCCTCTAGTATGGGATGTGCAATGAGGGGCGTGCTTAGGGAAAGGTGTTCCTATGTGAAGTTAGTTAACATACTTCTCAAAGAGTTGGTAATCTACTTGAGATCAAGAGAAGGGGAGGGGGGGAGGGGGGGTGGGTGGTGTGTTGGGTAGATCATGCAAATGTATCGATGATGTATGTAAGAGAAAAGAAAGGGTTACCTAATTGAGTTAGGAATAAGGCATGCCTCTTTTTCTTGTAAAGGTGTAGTGAAATAGGCAATAACGCATAGGATCCATATTCACAAATCTTAAGTACACTTGTGGGTGCTACACACATGATTTTCCCCATGTTGAAGAGGAACAATCTTACCTATAAAGAAATATAGAGAGAAGTAGTTAGAGACATTATATGCTTAAGTCTTTAGTGTGACTATTCCTATGAAATATTATGTGGATAACATCTCTCACCAAGAAAAATTAAGGGGCAAAGTAAGGAATTTTTACCTTACATGGTGGTGAGTTTCGAAGTAGTGATGGAGGTGTGGAGTCTTTGTGCATTTTGAACCTATAGCTAGCTACATAGTTATGTACTTCTACCATAGTATAAGGCATAAATAATGGGGAGAGGAGAAGACCTAATGTATGGGGTTTCAAGTAAGATGGTTCCCAAAGGATGGGGCATAAAAATCCTTAAATACAGTGGTGAACCTAATTTAGCCTAAACCAAGTCACCTAGAATACAAAGCCTATGAGAACATGACTAAAACCAAACCCTCCATAGATGACCCTCAACCATAGAATTTATTAAGGTGTATGGAGTCTAACAAGCTTCTTCACCACGGAGCCCATAATGTGAATGAGGTGATCAACTTCATTTCTTAAATCTAATGTGTCAAATAAACTACATAACAATCCAACCATTCTATGTGTCTTTTCATAGACCAATTTCCTTGTGCTCATTGTCAACTCATCTATAATCAATGCTTCTTCACACATTGTCGTAAACTCTTATAAGAAGAAAGTTAGGATAATGTCCAAGTATTTTTGCACATAAGAATCCAACCATTCTATGTGGTTTTCTATCGAACAATTGCCTTGGGCTCGTTATCAACTCATCTATAATCACGCTTCTTCACACATTGTCACAAAATCATATAAGAAGAAAATTATGATAATGTCCAAATATTTTTGCATGTTTTCCTCCTATTCCTCATCTTGTACATTGGAACATCATTTTCTTTGGTTGAAAAACTCGTTTTCAAGTTATTTTAGGTTAGTCAATCCTTGAATCATTTCTTTGAGAGCAATAGTTTTCTCCATTACTTATTGAATTTCCAGGTATTTGTAAAAAAACATTTAATAAACCTATCAACTTTTTTTTAATCTGAAAAATGAAACTAAATTGACTCCTCTATTTCAGTTAACCTCTTCCAATTGAAAATACCATGAAAATGGTCTTGCAATAACTTAAAAAATGTATTTCAACTCTTTGATGCTTCTATAACACTAGTATAGATCCACATTGAGCATGTATCTAGCATCAAGGATCAAACCTTTTGTGAATTAAGGATTATGTGAGGAGATTTGTTTAGAGCTTCTTCTTCTAATCGAACCGACTAATGAGGTTCATCATTAGGAAGAAAAAACGATTTTTAAATTGCAAAATTTGAATGAAAATTGTCTCTCTATATGTGTGTGTGTAATTTTCATTATTTAAATTGTATTTTTGAATGTCATATAGATTACATAGCTTAAACTTGTAATTCCAAAGTACCTTTGTGAAAATTGACTAAAACAATATACCTAAGAAAAAACCAAAATGTAAAATAGTCAAACTTAAAACTTTTTAACCATAGAAACTTGTTATTCTCAATTACTTTATATGTTATACACATAATTTGTTTTAAACAATATATAATATATAGATAGTTAAGATTAAAATGTTTTGCATAACATATCCACCGTAGATTTTATCTATCTACATTAAAATTATATATATAGATAGATATATCTATCTTCGCTGCTGCAATGGAGGTGTTTTTCGTTTCTTAATTAAAAACAATGGCATTCCATAAGTTTTAAAAGTAACGGAAGCTCATGGTTTTTTATCTATATGCCTCAACTCTTATTTGTTTTTATCATTATTTTGATTTTTTAAATAAAAAAATAAATATATTAAGAATGTGAGAGAGTTATATTTGACTATGGGTTTAGAGATACATGTCATTGTGGCTACGATTAGAAGAGCTTTTAAATAACAAACCATTATTAAATAGTGTTTGCCTAACATGGATTCTGTTACATGCAGCCATGATATTCTAGTTATGAAGCTGGGAGACCAGGTGTGTTTGGCACCTAAAATGGTGTTATGTTTACGAAGTCAAATGGTACGAAATGGTGTGCATCCAAGCCTGTAATTACAGGCTTTCCACATTGATAATAATTCATTACATGTGAATTTCCAATGTAACTGGAACGAATATCTGTGTGATCAAATGCACCAGCAACTTTTGACCGTCAAAACTATGGTATATGGGAATTCTCTTACCACTCCCTATTAGTTCATAATATTCTTGTTCAGTTGCTAACGACTGTGGTGCAAAACATGGAATTTGTGAGATCTCTAAACCAGCCAATCCACGTGAGCTACCAAAGTGGTTCACAAAAGATGGAATTTATGAGATCTCTAAACCAGCCAATCCACGTGAGTTACGTTAGGTGGTTTTCCCGGATGTGGGGCACTCATCAATACCAATACCGCTTCCGCTGGAAAAACACCATTAGGTTTTCAGGTTTTTTCCACAGAGATAATGGTATGATTTAACTTCAAAAACTAATGATCCTTTATGGTGACTCCTTACCCTTTATTATTTTGTTACGTTCTGAATTGTGCACGATTCCACCGTTGTTTTCTTCTTGTTCACCATCCTTGCTATGAAGGAAACCCAAGAAAATACGGCTTCTCTGTCTCTGCAGAGAAAATCTTCTACTTTCTTCACAAATTCCTCAGTTCTACTATGAACTTGTGTTCTTGATATCAAACCCTTACCTCTCTACTCTTTCCTCCCAAGGCGTTTTATACCACATCATTTTACATCTCCCCTGTTTTACGATTCATGGTTTGTCATTTAAGATTATTTTTATTATTATATTACAGTTTACAGAATATAGCTATTAAGTATTTTACATAAATCATAAATATACTAATTTTTTAGAGTGAAATAATGGGGTTTTCTTATAATACAATGGACGGAATATAGCTAATAAATATTTTATCTAAAACATAAATATATTAATTTTTAGAGCTAAATAAAGTGGTGTATTTATAGGATTGTTTATAAATATGAATATTGGCGTGGTTTAGAATAAGTATGATTTTTACGACTTAAATGTTTATAGGAAGTGGTTTCTTAAATCACAAGTTAATTATGTAAAGATTACAAATGGTTGTGATTTTTAGGTGATTTTGACATCTTAAATAAGCTTTTGGATGCTAGTTTCACAAATGGGTGTGATCTATAGCTTAGTAGATGGAGTTGATCCCCACGTGATCTTAAGAATTTAAATACCCCAGAACATGGTTTCTTAAATCTCAAGCAAATCCCACAAATTATACACACAAGCAAACAAAATGTATTATCCAAATATATAATATATATTTAAGAACTCATGTTTCCTCAAATCTAGAAGGGGTTAGAGTATGTATACCTAAAAAAAATTGAATCATTGTGTAGAGATCGGTCCATTGTCCCACAAAAAAAAGGTCTAATATCCAAATTTGATGGTGACCTTACAATTATATTATTATTATTATTATTATTATTATTGCACCTAAACGAGCTCTCTATCCAAGTATGGTAGAGATGTTGTAATATAATGTCCTCTAAACATGTTGACTCAGTCAAAATACAAATAAAATTATAATTAATAATTATAATCGAGTTGTGAGACTTCTTGGAAGCTTTTCAGGTGGGCTTTTCCGGTCTAATTTCTGTAAAATCCCGCAAGAATCTATTGAAATCACAACCTTGATGGGTACCCCTGCACAATCGAAGTGCCCTAGGGTTTTTTAAGGTGCTCAATCCATATATACAATCAAACCACTTTAAATAACACAAATCAAGATTTCACCTCATTTTTTGTGAAATAAAGGATTTTTGACTCCTTCAAATTACATTAAAATAAAAATAAAAATAAAATAAAAACATGAAATTAATAATTATATTTATAATTAGAATTAGAATTAGAATTAATTATTATATTTATAATTATATTTAATATTAATTTCAATTAATAATTAAATTAGCCTTGGTCTATTTTAACTCTGGATCTATTAAGTGTCCAAAGGGATAAAATCTCCTAATATGCAAACTCTTTTAGAGTGAAAAGAAATTTGATCATCTCAAATTAAGATATATCTAAGTTGGTTATAAACATAATGCTACTTATTATCAAACATGTTATTTATTATTTATTTAATTTAATTATTAAGATAAAAAATAAAGATTTAACAATTTTATATCATAATTATTTATATTTATTAGTAAATGTTTTTTACTTAAAGTGAAATCTTGAAGAAAAAAAAAATGATTGAGAATGTTTATAACAAATTCTTAAAAAGCTAATAAAACAAATAAATATAAAGTTTTAACTATAGGCATAGTGTAATTTCTAGATGAAATAGTTTTTTTAGAGGGCAATTTTTTTTGAAGACTTGACTTTAAGTTCTTTAATTTATAGAATTCGAGTGCCCCGGGGTTTTCAGGGCGTTAAATTCATTTATGCATTCAAAAAGGGTATTTTAAACAACAAAAAATTACAATTTTGCTTGAAATTGTATCACCAAATTATGATGAAAATGACTATTTTGTCTATAAGTTAGATTACGTCTTAATTATATATTAAAATACATTACATTAAAAAAATAAAATAAATAAAAAAAATAAAAAAAAACAAAAAAAAAATTATACTTATTCAAGTTAAATCCAAAGAATTTTGGAGGTAAACTTTGATTGGTTAAACCTTTCCTAGAAGGATTGGAATTCCTACTTTAACAAATCTCTTATTGCCATGGACAATATTTCAAAAGTTTTTATAGAGGATGAAGTTTTTTTTTATACTAGCCTAGATCCATGTTTGACCCCTCTCTACCCTTGATAGATCATGAGTTAAGATGGATCTACCTAGGTTTTAATTATTAATTATAATTTAATAAAAATATGACTATAATTTAAAATATAATTATTAATTTTATGTTTTTATTTTATTTTATTTTATCTTATCTTATTTTTATGTTTAGTTTCACCTAATTTGAGAGAGTGTCAAAATGTTTTATTGGTAATTTTATTATTATTATTTTATTTTATTTAATTTATTTTTTTCAAGTTAAAATGTTAAAAGGACATTACAATATCTCAATGTCTCTAGTATACTTGGCTAGAGAGTACCTCTAGATGCAAAAAAACTTAAAATTTCTAATTAACTAGTAAAAATGGAAAATAAAGGAGATAAGGACATCGAAGACAACCAACCTAAAACTTAAAAATTTAAGTGCCTATCATCTTCTCTCACTTAGGCAAGCTCCTCTTCTTAATATCAAACTTCAAAAACCATAGAGTCAAAGCTTCATTTTATAGAGATAACATCAATCCTTTGATTATAAGACCATTATATAATTAGCACCATTTTGGCCAACTTATATGGAATTATTTTAGAAAAACGATTAGCATATAGATAGAAATTCATGGGGAAAGAGCTAAAAGTCATACCTAGCAATATTGTTTTGCTTAGGATCTCCTTTGTTATTTAATTGATTTTAGAAAAAAAATTGACACTTTTAGAAAATGTTAGAAGAGTTAAAAGTTCCTTTCAAGTTGAGGGCTATCATAGTAAGGTTGTATGAGAATGTTATTTCTAAGTTTAGGAACATTGAGATCTCATTGGAAGAAATTAATTGTAATGTAGGAGTCAAGCAAGGTTGTCGTGTGTCCCATGCCCTTTTGGCATATACATTAACAAGTTAGAAGATTGCTTAGGAGATACTAGTTGTGTTAGCCCAACTCTTGTTGGTATAGTCTTCATCATTCTTCTTTGTGCTAATGATATTGCTTTTATGGCAAGGTGTCCCTACTACTTAGATAAGCAATTAAGAATTCTCAAGGGCTTTTACTCTAATATGGGGTATGATGGTAAAAGAAAATTAAGATATTACAAGGAGATGATAAACCCTAATCTAAAAGATAAAAAATATCACTTGTTTTGTACGAGTGCAAAGAAAAAAATCAGCATTGCTGAAATAAGAACAAATTTTAAAATCAATATTGCTAAAATAACAACAAACTTTCACAAGTTGCATAGTAAAACAACATGGGACAAGAGAATTTTCCATCTTTATGATACTAAGAGAGTCCAATATGAAAAAGGATTTTCATACAATATCATCATATATATATAATATATATATATATATATATATATATATATATATATATATATATATATATATTAAATCAAACTTTTTAAAATTTATATCGCAATTTCAATCTTCCTAACATTCTAAATCACCTAAACTAGCATAATTTTAGAAAGATCCTGTTAAATTTTTCAAATACATATATACATATATATATTTTTTTAATTTAGTAATTTCACTTAAATTATTTTCAAATATGTAAATAAAATTTTAAACGAATATAGCCCATTGGGCATAGAATAGATAGTGACAGGGTGTTCAATTGAGACACTCTGTGTTGAAAACATTACCATTTTGAAACCGTGTGGGAAAAATCCTGCTATGTCAAGGGCTGGTGTGGCACATGTCGGGTGTGATCCACAGATGATTTTGATGGATTAGATGACCCTAATTCATGGCTACTCAAATGATAAGTTAAGCATTGTAGTCATCTCAAGAATCACATTACCTAATAACAACAACAACAACAACAAAAAATAAAAATATAAAACCTCTTACTTTTTATAGATTTAACAAAGCAATTCTCATCTCAATAATAATAACTACTATCATTTTTTAATTCAATTATTAAATAAAATAATAATATAATAATAATATATCTAAACATTTAAAAAAAGAAACTATACATAATATATTTTATTTTATGTATTTATTTTGTTGATCAAACCATTTCCATTAATTCATCAAAACATTACATAAGGTTTTCATTAAATGCTCTCCCAATCTTGCCTTGACTAAATTTGTTGGCCAAGTGAGTTAGACAAAAACTATCAGTCAAATGCCAAAAACTAGAGCGAGTCCTGACACCAAATGCACTGAGTCTCCAAAATAAAAAGATAATACAAATATAGCTAGCCATCATGACTAGTTATGGGGAGGATTAGAACCTATTTGACATTAAGATGGCCTAGGGGCCTAATGCCCCTCTATGCATGGAACTCTAGATGATCCATCCTTCTCTCTCTCAAGTCCAGCCTTTCATGAATATGCCTTTGACTCTTTCGAAGAGAAGACATTCTATCCAACAGGTCCCATTGATTATGTTGTAGATCATTCATGAAGGTGATTATCTCTTCTTGGTCATCATGTCCCTGTCACCCTAGTTTTACCGAGAGTGTTGTTTTACTTTGCAATTATTTTTCCACTAGCTCCAGAGAAGGAGGCTTTGCCTCAAGACTAGGAGCATGCAAACTTTCCTAATCCAATTCGCCATCAAACCCCTTATTCACACCTCCTTAATCATAGATCGCCCCCGCTCTACTACCACGTCCCGTCTTTTTCTCCACTGGGAGCTCCACCATGCCGCACTCTCCCTCTCTAACGAAACATACCTCAATAGTATCCCAGTCGCCAAACCTGGTAAAACACCAACCCCCACACACTTAGAATTACCTAAGTCACCTCCTTGCAACAATACGTGACATGGAACCCCTCCAACCCAAGAGGGCCACACCCTAAAATTATAGTACATGTGCCCTTCAATAACTTAAGATTCCACTAGGGCATGACCAAAGAGTGATTCTTTCTTGGAGGGAATCCCAAGACACATAAATTCAAACTATTGCCTGCAATATCCCTGCAACCTATAGACCCAACTTTGCAACATAAACCACGGGACACTTCTAACACTTCACTAAGACAACACAGAGTGCTTAAAAGATAAAACATAGAAGAATCTATTGACAACCACCCCCGAATGTCCAACATAGTGAGGAAAAAGTGCAATGATATGTACCAATATATTTTATTATTTAAAAAAAAAATAAAAAAATGTGTTTTTACTTTAAAATTTTATGTTATATATTATGAAGTTAAAAATTAATAAACTTTTTAATTTTAAAAATTTATATTGCATATTGAAAATATCCATCTTTATTAATAATAATATACTTTTAAAATTTCAATTACACTATCCAATAAAATATAATATAATGATTATATTATTATCCAATTTTAAGGTCACAGCCAAACCAGACACCAAATTGGTGTATGAGACCCCCTTGTTTGTGGGACAAGGGACCCACCTCCGTGCAGCGAT
>APFE031446133.1:0-22724 GCA_000404065.3 Pinus taeda | reverse complement strand
TTTAATTTATCAGAGGTTTAGATGATTTAATTTTCTCAATATGCAACTTCCTTTTGAGTGAAAATTTTGAGGAAAGGTTTGCACTTCGATAGATTTTATTCCTCTTTGTGCTTGGTGGATTTGGAGTTAATATGGATTTATGGTGATTCTTAATAATATTATTTATATTTATATAAATTTCACATCTCTCTATATAAAAATATTCATATTTTTAATTTTATTAAAACCTTGATAAAGCATAGGGGAGGGAAGGGTAATGTTTTGCCCCAATGAACAAGTTGTATTCAAATTTAGGTGGGGTTTAGGCACAACAACCAACAATAAGGCATAGCTTCTAGTGCTTTAGAAAGGCTTAGACATCACTCTGAGTCAAGGAATTAATGAATTAACTATCATTGGGTATTCTCTGCTTGTGATTAGAATGTTTTCAAACTCTAACGATGCTTTAGATTTCATGAAACCCAAACGCAGTGATGATGAACAGGTCAGTTAAGCATACTGCCATGTATCCACTTTTTTTCTTTTTTCTTTTTTCTTTTTTTTTTTTTCTTTTTTCAGTACGAAAAAAGCATAATAAATATATTATAAACATATGGTAATATACATCTAGCTTGTTTCATTCGAAACAAGTGTCATACATAAAAAATCATAGCAGATACATATGCTGGACGAGAGGCTTTATATTCATAAATCCCCTGAAGAAAACAAAGCATAAATGGGATCCATCTAGTGATAAAAAGACATATATAAGCAGATTGCCCCTATGATGTGCTGGAGAAAAAACCTATTGAGAAAAAGACACCATCTGTGAAAGTGGGAGACCCACCTAGCAGAGGACATTGTATTTGTCTAGTGGCCAGGCTAAAACAAAGCAATAACAGGAAAAAAAACTAGTGCACAGTAAAACAGATATGAACACTAAGTACTAGGGGGAATGAAGTCACCATAATTGTAAATTTAGTTCCCCCAGTAGATGTTCATATGCCATTTTCCATGTATCCACTTATCCGTCGTTTGGAGTCTCAAGGCAGCCTGACGCAAATTCCACCAGATTTCATATGGTTGGAGGATGACACCATAGACATTTATGTTAACAATATCCTCGGGAGGACAACATATAATTTGGTAGTTTTAATGATGAAGAGATGGAAAAAAATTCCACCTTGTGCCACTGCAAATTAGCTGCAAAGTTGGTTTAAGAGGTCCCTTGGGCAGGAAAAATATTTAATGGGCATGAAAATTGAATATTTGTAGGCATTAATGGAAAGAGATGAGCTCAGTGACAGGAGAAGGGAAGACAAATTATATAATCCTTCCTCGTTTTCCCATGAGGCATTTGTTCGCCTTTCCTTTGAGTGCCTTCCTAGCAATCATGTTTTGTCGAGTTTTAGTGATGGCACCTTCAAGTGAGCAGTCTTCGGAGGTTGACATGGAACGATGGAAGAGGGTAGCAGAATATTTATTTAAATAGCTTATGGGGAGGCTTGACCTTCTCACAAGGAGAGTGGAGTTGTTGGAAAAGTATCACGCAACCAATGCAGACTGCATTGATGCAAAATTTGGAAGTGTTGAAGCCAAGATGGATAGAAAGATTATTAAACTGGAATTCAATCTCCTGTTAAGAAACTCTGAATTGATCAAAAATAGTTTGTTTATAGTGGCATATGATATAATTGTAAGGTTATCTAACCCCACACTCAACTAACAACAATACCATAACATCAAAGATAAGGAATGTGCAAGGAGGAAAATTACTCCAATGACAAAGTCAGCCCTTCAAATATTGGTTAATGTTGTTTTGTTATGTACTGCAAATATGTTTTGATTTTGGGTCAATTTTGGCAGGCCTATATGAAATTTCAGTGTAAAATATTAGCTCACAGGGCTCTAGAGGCAAGAAAGTTTTATTTTGGTTGTATTAGAACACTGAAGCAGCGGATAACACTGTAGGAAATTTTGTCTTTCATGAAGTAAATGGTTATGTTCATGCAATCGAAGATTTTTAATATAAAGTAACCATTCTATTAAAAAAAAAAGATAAAACATATGGTTACATGTATTTGTTTGGCAATTTTCTTTGACATTTTATAACTTTTTTAATTTCATTTTTAATGTGATATGCATAGAATTGATTTCATACTACAGTGGATGCTCGTAATTACTCATAAACCATGTGTACAAGTTCTTTTACGTATTTTCTTCCTTCCTCTTTTTTATTTTTTATTTTCGAAATTATGAGTATTTTGCCACATATGCCAAAACCTCAACCTAGCCTAGAGTTCAAGCAAAGTCACTCTAGAAAATCTTTATGACCATTTCAATTCAATAGAAGAAAGGATAGAAGAAAGAGAAATAGAACATAAATATTATTTAATTACAATGATTGAAAACAAATACAAACTATTAGAAAATAAAATATTAAGGTTCGAGACTAAGGTAAAAATAATGGATGGGATATAAGATATGAAAAGGCATAAACATTCTATTATTGAAGAAAATTGAACTTTGAGAGACAATATTGAAGAGTTAAATAAATACTAAATAACAATTTTTCCCTAAGGAGTCTTGATAATAAATTAGATATCAAATCTATCAAACATGAAATAAACAAGTTAATTGAGCTAGATCATGAGAATAATAAAAGAGCTTTGAATCTTGTAATTCCTCGTATAAAAGAGCATAAATATAGCAAAATAAGAACTAAAAAATAATTCACAAATAAAAAAACGTATCTCGTAGAAGTGAGAAGGTTGGGAAGGATACTTGAGCACAAAGATAAATTAATCCATGTTAGGATAAGTTGTAGTGACCATAAATTTGCCATACATAGTAAATATCCAAGCCTAAAAGGGACATGAACCTTTATAAATAAGGACCTCATCCCAACATACCAAGTTGAAATAAGGAAAGAGGCTCAAAAGGTAAAGGAAGTTAGAAAGGAAGGCAAATGGGAAATTGTTAGAAATAGGAAAGATTTTATTAAGGATAGAGACCAAAAGGAGAGTAATATATAGGAATTTAGAACACTTTGGATCCTCTTTTGGAACTATTGTGGATTTCCATGGTGTAAAGGTCTTATGTTAAGTTGGATCTCATGTGAAATATATATTACCTTTTTTAACTAAAACTTGGGAGCATGATGATTCTAAGGTCCCTAACATAGATGCATTCATTTTATGGTTAGTTTGGAACAAGAAATCCTCTCGCTGACGAGTTTGGAATAACGTATTAGATAAAAACAAAAGTGCCTCTACTCACTCTTGGCTTCGTAAGACAGACCCCCTTAATTTGTACATTTGGATTAAACATTAATTTTAAGAGGATTTATATCACAAATTGTTATCTAGCACCTATAAACTCTACCATTTATAAGAAAAATAATCTAGATAAGGATTTCCCTTCATTAGAGCAGGATATTCATAGTCTAAAGGTATTGTTCTCTTGTTAACAGAATTTAATGCTAGAACTGCATCTAACCAAGCTAGTCTTCTAAGTAATGATTCAAACCCTAATCCTCTTTGGTTATATGAGGACCTTGATATATCTAGTAGACTCAAAAGAAACTATGTTGACCTAACAAAGAATTTATCTGGATGCAAGTTAGTCAAACTTTATAGTTTTCAAGAATTTATAATTTGCAATGGCTTAATCAAGTGGCCAAACTTTGACCAGATGACTTGTATTCATGAGCTTGGAAGTAGTGTCATGGATTATGTGACATATAATCTCCTTATTTACAACCAAATTCTAAACTTTGACCTCTTAAATGACCATGGTCCTAACTCTAATCATAGCCCTTTAACCTTAACTCTAATCTTTGCTATGAAAAACAAGCACATGCATGAGAGTTGCAAGAGACAAAGCCACATGCATTTTGACAAGAGTAAAATTGTTCTCTTCTTAAAGGATTTAAATAGGGATTTACACCTCTTAACTTATAAGAATAAAATTGAGAGCCACTATCATAATTTTATTACAAGTCTCTTTAATACCATTAGCAAGTTCTCTACCAAGGTGTCATATAAAAATAGTAATAGAACTACCAACCCTTGGTATGATAATGATTGTAAATTGTTAGAAAAGTGATTAGGGATGCTCTTAACGAAACCTCAAAGCTTGATAAGATAAACAAGTATAAATATCTTATTAAAAGAAAGAAAAAATATTATACAAGTAGAAAGTAATAGCAGTCATTGCACCTCTGTAAGTTTGATCCTACAAGGTTTTGAAGGAATTTTTTTATTTGTAATACTAAAGAAAACCATTTGATTCCCTTGAATAACTAAAATGTTTACCTTCAAAACCTCTATGAATACCTTAAAACCATGAACACCATTTTGAATGCCCCTATAGAGGATGATATATTTTCTTTCGAAGACATTGAGTTTGGGTTAAGAAGCTTGCTAATAGGAAATATAAGGACATTGAAACTACCAAGATAAAAAATAAAAAATAAAAATTAAAATGGTAGAATCTATCCTCATCTTGCACATACACAAGCTCTTTAATTTAGCAGTGAAGCAAGGATTCCCTTAGCCTTGGAGGTAGAGCCTTATTGTGCCTATATTTGAGAGCGGGGATAAAATAATTCCCTATAATTATAGGATCATTATGATTAGCCACATTTTAGCCAAATTATACGGGCTTATTTTGGAAAATAAGATTATACTTTGACTTGAAACCCATGGTAAAAGAGATAAAGGCCAGGCTAGGTTTAGGAGATATCGTTCAACCATGGACCATCTTGTTACTCTTAGGACAATTGCATAGGAATACCGAAATAATAAAATTGATCTCTTCTATTGTTTTTTTGCTTTAGAATTTTGTTAACACTATTCCTAGAAAAAACTATGGTAGAGGTTGGAAGAGACAATGGTTCCTCTCGAGTTGAGAGTTGTTGTGACAAGGCAATATGAATTTTATTGCTAAGATTAGAACCATTGAGGGTTGGTTGTGTTATCACAAACCTTGGCTGCAGGAAAAACTCTAAGGTAACCTCAAACTACTTTGAGGTTGAAAGTTGGCCCTTCAACCTACAGAGGAATCTCTCCCTAAAAATTAGCTACCCAAGGTCACAATGGTAGAAGGTTTGCAATAAGTACTATGGCTAGATTTATTTAAGAAAAATTGAGGTTGGTTGGATTGTAGGAAAATTTCACCATTGGGCATGGAGTCTGACCCAATCAGGTTTATATAATCATAGGTTCAGTGATCAAACATTACAAAAGAAAGATAGTAACAATTCATTTGACAAATTTCAGGAAATTTGGAGGATAATGGAGGAAAACAAAGTGATATATATGTGAAAAAAACAAGTATTTAAATATCTGAAACATAAGAAAATGGAGCACAAAAAATATGAATTCTAAATTCAACACTTGACATTCAAACATTGAGGAAAATATTACACCAAGAGACAAATAGGGAATCACAACACAAGAATTTCTACAAACTACTCACATAATTGTTTTATTATAATATGATCACACAATAAATACAAAAGGCTATGTTTCAAAATTTCCAACCCTTTCTTCTTCTTTAGAAACTATTTATATAGAAAATACAATAGCTAACAGGTTTCTAGCTAAAATATTTATAGTAATCTAAAAATAACAGTGTATATATTTATGTACATGCATGTAAAAATAAAAATTCCCCTTGGAAAAATCGTAATTTTCATTAATATAAGAAAATTACATGTTGTAGATGCAAAGTGCACATGAATAAGATGTGGTTGTGTGCCAGTTCAAAATTTTTAGATCCCAAAATATAATCTCCAAAATAATATCTCCACGTAGGGAGACAGTCTTTTAAATAGTACTGCATAATTGAGTCAAAATTTAAACATACTCTACGCAGAGAGTATTCCTAAAAACATGTACTGTTATGTATATACATAGTTCAAAATAGACAAAATAAGAGAGACTTGTTTTTCATAAGTTCAGGCTCCTATTGAGCTTGGTCTGCATGGTCATATACGGCCGGTGGTAGTACTGGAAATGTTCTTCTCCCCGTTGCTCCTGTATCAACCAAATGTTGTGTGGCCTGATCGCTTTCGTTTTGGAAAGTTGGTCAACGATGGTGTTTCATTCCCTGTAGATGTGATGAAAAAAAAAACTGTCAAAATGTGAGATGCATCTATGAATTTCTGCCAATATATGTCCCAATGTGAATGTGCAGTAGGTTGTGGTTTTGTTTATCCAGTCACAAACAATTTTGGAATCACCGAAGATTTGCAAATTATGACAGTCCTTCTCTATAGAAAATTTGATTAGGTAGTATACCGTGGAGAGTTCAGCAAAGTTATTGGTGCCAATCCCAAGTCCCATTTGAATATGATAATGATGGTTTTCCAAAATGTGTAGTATAGCCCCACCACCACATTCTGTAGCTTGTGCGGAGCCATCAAAAGATGCCCAGGGCCTTGAGTGATCTATGGATTCAGGAATGATATTCCTGGGAGGTGTGGTGGCCAAGTCCTCAGGGAAAGAGTTGTAGTCGGCTATAATTCTAGCTGAGATGGAAGTCCAATGAGGGGCGGTGTCATGGAAGATGTAGCAATTTCTAGTTAACCAGATTTCCCAACAGATGAGAAGGGGGAGGTTTCTAGTTTTGGCCGATGTAGTAGATGTCCACCAATTTTCCCAAGCTTCCTTGGTAGACTGTCCCGCCCAGATAATAGGCAGGTGAAGGTGGATTAAAGTGGAGGTCCATAGGCTGATAGTGACTGAACAAGACAGAAAAAGATGATCTAGATATTTGGAATTGTTCTTCCAAAAGCAACACCAAAATGGGCCATATTGCCCTCTCTTAGTCAAGTTTTCCCCAGTCGGCACCTTGTTTTTTAGGATAGACCACAGGAGTAGTCTAGTGCGGGGAGGTGCTTTTAGTTTCCACATGTCTTTCCACCATGATTCAATGAGTTGTGGCTTGTGCTTATTTGCCAATAGTAGGTACTCCTCTTTTGGGGAGTACCAACCACTCTTAGGAATGGCCCATATTATCTCATCCTCCCCTTCTCTGAGCCTGATGTCAGATTCCTATAGGGTAGAAGTGTAGGAGTGCCATGCTTGATGCCATTGTTCGGGGAGGAGGAAGCTACATGATGTCTTCTATGCCTGATGGAGAAAGGACAATTGTGTTGGGTCCACTGCATGATTTATATGCATGATTCCTTTCTTAGAGAGGATCTGTCGTAGGTCCAGGGGGATCTGATGTGCATTACCGCATCCTATCCAAGGGTCTAGGCCTATTTGGACAGAAGCCCCATTAGATATTCTCCAAGTTAGTCCATCCCATATAAGGGGTAGTGCATTCAAAATCGGTTTCCAAATATTGGACATCCCTGATTTGTTCCAGCTAGGCTATCTCAGCCACTCCAATGGCCTAAGCAGGGTGATATATTTTGCAGAAGCAACTTTTGTCTAGAGACTAGTGGAGGTAAGTATATGCCACCCTAGCTTGGCCGCTAGTGCAGTGGAGAAGTCCTCCAATTTTTTATGCCCCATCCACCCCATTTCTTGGGTATAGATAGGAGATCCCATCTTTCCCAAGCAAATATTCTCCCAGGTTGATTACCTTTCCAAAGGAATCTGCTATAGAGATTCTGTATTCTATTGAGGATGCCTCTAGGTATCCATGTAAGGGACATCCAGTAGACTGGAGTGGCCTCAAGAACTTCTTTGATGAGCACTAGCCAGCCAACTCTGGAGAGATATTTGTGGTACCAAATATAGAGTCTTTTCTCCAGCTTGGTAATTAACCATAGCTAGCCTGCAATCTCCTACATGCAGTTTCAATCTGTATCCCAATTATATAAGACCCTTGTCAATGTGATTCTGAGTGAAAGGAAACATTTGTAATGCAAAGTTTATTTCACGGGGGAAGCATTCAAAGACAATTATAATGGATTTGGAATTGTTGGTGGCCATGTCTATAGCTGATTTGAAGAGGTTCTAGATGGTAGAGATATCACCTATTCCCCCGTTTAGAAACATAAGAACATCATCCACAAAGAGAAGGTGAGTTATAGTACAATCCTCTGTTATTCTGATACCAAAGAGTCTACCTCTGTGATGCGTGTCCTTGATCAGTTTGCTAAGGCCTTCCATAACAAGGAAAAAGAGCAAGGGCAATAGGGGGCATCCTTGTCTACGACCCCTTTCAGAGACAAAGAAGGGTGAGGCTACCCCATTGACTAGAACAATGAAGGATACATTGGTGATGCAACACATAATCCATTTGATAAATCCAACAGAAAAGCCTAGATGGGTAAGGAGCATTCTGAGATATATCCTGCTTACCCTGTCGAAAGCTTTGGAGAGATTAGCTTTGAGGATCATGCCTTTGATCTTTTTGGATTGTATTGAGTGCATCACCTCCAGAGTTGATCCAATAGCTTCATGAATCTGTCTATCTTTTAGGAAAGAAACTGTTTAGGGGAGATGTGGGAAAATAGGATGGGGCAGATTTGATTGGCAATGATTTTGGAAATGATTTTAAAAGACAGTTACAAAGGGATATAGGACGGAAGTCATTATAAGATGAGGAGTTGTTGGTCTTGGGAATGAGGGTTATGAAGGTGGTGTTTATAGCCCCGTGCATGCTCCCGAATATCCCGCATTCCTTTATGACCTTGAGTAGGTCATTCCCTAGAACCTCAAAGAATGCCAGGTAGAATTTGACTGACCAACCATCTAGACCGGGCTTTTATCCTTTTTGAACCATTTTAGAGTGGCCTCAAGCTCCCCCATGGTAATTTATCTATTGAGATGCTTAGCTTCCTCCATATCAATAAAATGAGCGAATAGTAGAGCTACTCTGACGACCTCAGCAAGGGTAGAATTAGGAGGGTTCTAGTAGACATGCTTAAAGTGTGTGGTGGCCAATGAGGCCAGTTGGGGGAAAGTGTCAACCACCGCTCCTTGATAATTTGTTAGGTTCCAGATGGTGTTATAAGCCATTCTTCCATTTGTGAATTTATGGTAAAAATTCGTATTTTCATCCCCTTATCTCAGCCAAATAGCCCGACTTCTCAGTCACCATGTTTCCTCTTTGTCCTTGAGAATTTTCCCTCTTAGAGTTGTTTGCTCCACAAGCTTGTCCCTGAGCTCGGGTGAAGGGAAGGTGCCTTTACTATTTTCTTCATGGTTGGCTATCTCTTTTTCAATTTCGTTCACCCGATGTTCTTCTCACATCTCTTATTGTGTGCCTAGATCTTGGAAATATTCATTAGTTCCTTTATATTGGCCACGAATCCCTCAGTGATGTGTCTGTTCCTGTCCAAAGGGTGGGTCTTCCAAAAGTCTGCCACAAGACTGGTGTAAGAGATGTCATTCAACCATGAGGAGTTTAATTTGAAGGGGGCTCTAGGTTTGTTGATGATGCCATAGATTTCAAGATGAATCGGAAAATAGTCTGAGAGTCCACAGGATCCCACCCATTGGCGATAAGTATACCCTAATAGATGTTCCTTGATGAGCAAATGGTCTAGTCTCCTTGCAAGACTGGCCTCTCAAATTCTTTTGTTGCTCCAAGTTGGGGTTAGTTTTTCCACAGGGATATCAATGAGTTGATGAGAGTCGAGGAGCTACTCAAAATATCCTGCTAGGGGGTTGGTCTATACCTGAAGACCCCGGGATTCCGAGAAACCTAGGGAAAAATTTAGATATCCCCCTATGATAAGATTGTCTGCCTATAAAATGTTGGTTCCTAGCAGCCTTTCCCAGAAGATCTCTCTATGGTGACAAGGTCCATAGATGTTCAGCAATCTAATCTCTGCACCTAGCTCTGATGAGTATATGTCAGCCCCTATGAAACCTATGCCTCCCTAGGCTCCCAACAGTTTAATAGAGCGAGGGTTGTAACCTAGGGCTATGCCTCCTGATCATCCATTTACATCCAAGGCATGGAATTTCCATCCAAGGAGCATGGAATCCAGAAGAGGTGTTATGATAGTAGTTTCACCCAAGGTTTCCTAAAGAAGAACTAAATTACCTGGCTCCTTTCGAAGGAGTCTCCTCAGTGCTATTTTTTTGTCGAGACTAGCTATCCCTCTGCAATTGAAGGAAATTTCCTTCATGGGGGGAACACCAGAGGAGGTATCTGTGCTCTAAGAATCCTATCTAGAGAAAGTTGTTTCCTAGAAACCACCTTTAACCTCGCCTTATGTTTTGCTTTGGACAGAGAGAACGATCTACCACGGGTGGGCTTTAGGGCAGAGGGGAAAGGAGAAATGCAAATTCCGACATTCGTCATAGTTGCTCGGGTGTGAGGGTGGAGATGGTAGCGGTGAGGTTCAAGGGAAGTCCCAGGGATGGAGATCTCATGCATCGAGGGATTGGAAGGAGGCTTAAAAAGGGGATGGGGATCCAAATAAGAAATGAGGGGACTGATCCTAAGGTTTGAGCAGGGAGTAGAAATAGGGATTTTCCTAGGATGCAAAGGACCAAATGAAAGAGTAGATGAAAATTTAATGGATGCAGAGAGTAAGGAAGGACAAGACGTACCCGAAGAAGGTGCTCCGCCAGTGGCTGCCTTGGACTTGGTTAGTGGAGGTGAAGGTGGCCGAAGGGGTGCAGTCCCATGCTTCTTCAATGTCACCGAGTTAGGCTTGGATCCATCCGGCTCAACGTTGATCACATCGGCTTCATCTGATTGTTCCTTCCGTGTCTGTGTTCCCTCAACAGATGTGGGTTTCCCTCTGGACCCCGATTTATTCTTTGTGAGGAGAGGGTCATCCTTGTAGAGATGTCTGACTTTATAACATCGTCTGCAATGGAAGGGAACCCCTTCATAGTCCAGGATTTGTGTCGAATCATAATTTCTCCAACAAAGGGTAACTTTTTCTTGCAAGCCTCCTTTGATATCTAGGTGCACCAACAGTCTCGCATAGGCCATGACTCCTGTGGATAGGTAGGATCTGCCATAATCTAGGTAAGTTCCTCGGGTATTTCCAATTCTTCTAAAGATTTCCTCGGTACAGAAGTGCAGGGGCAGACCAGGCAATCTAACCCAAATTGACCCTGCCCCAAGCTCTTCTCTGTCAAGGTCGAAAAGCAGGCTCCATCTCCTTAGCATGGCTGGAGCTTGTTTGATATACTAGTAGGATGATAGAACCCAGTTTGTGTGGTCATCTCGTCCAAATCTGAGGGAAAACCAACCGCGGAAAAAAATTTGGACAATAGGTAGGTCTGCTAAGTGATGTCCCCATATTTCAGCTACACATTGTTTCATTCTAGCTATGGAGTAGGTCCTTCCTCTGACTCTACCTACCAGGACTGTCCCTGCCATATCCATGGTGTCCTGCCACTGGAAATCCTCTTCCCAATCAATGAAAATGTCTTGTGGCTTAGGCTTAACACATCTTTGCTTCTTTCCCCAGGACGGTTCCATAATCTCCACTTGTTTAGGGTGATCGAGCGAGTGTTTGGTGGATTAGCATTAGAATTAGGGTTAGGGTTTGGAGGAAACTGTTCAAATTCAGGCAAGTAAGCATTCAGGAGGGGGGGAATGGCGGTGTATCTTCTAGACGACTAAGCCTTTTCTAGGTGAGGGAAGGAATGCGAAGGGAGGGTTTCACTGAGCAGGGAATGAGGAGGGTAGTGAATAGCCGCAAGGGGATGGAGGGAGGATAGGCCAGAGGATTCAACCACTTGTACAGAAGCGGAGGGGCCGGGGTCAGTGAGATGGGAGGACAGCTTCAGGGAAGATGCAGAGAGAGACAGCCAAGTCACAGGTAGCTCCAGAAGGTTGATCATACCGGGTTTTCCCGAAAGCGACGGAAGAGGGGCAATTAGCTCTGAGAGCTCACTGCTGAACGAAAAGTGCACATCGTTATTAGACGGTTTGTCGAAGATGGAGATGCCCTCGAGGGGGTCCTCCGAATATTCTATTAGGTCGCCCTCCATGTTGCTCTAGGGTTTATGCTAGCTGTCGTTGTGAACCGGAGTAACTAACACAGGCTGAACCGAAACCCTACAAATGTAATACCACAAAACCACATTCACAAGCTCAAGTTTCCAGGGGTAAGTTGGAGGTGGAGGGTAAACATGGTTCCCAAGTAGTTTATGGCCAAGACTACGACGGAATATAGTTTGTGTCTATGCGTTGGCCCCAAGTGTACATCTGAATGGTCTAACCCGTGTCAGGTCATGGGTGCGCCAGCCATTCCTACATCCTCTTTGCCATTGAGCCCTCACATAGTCAGCCCTCTATCTACATGCATGTAAAATATCCTCAAAACATATATGTTTTCTAATAAAAAACAACTTTTTGTAAATTTTGCTCAAAATGGGGACTGAAAAGTGCATCGTTGTTATGCCTCCTTTGCTAGGAATCATGCCTTTTCATTCCTTCAAAAATGGTCTTATGTTGCGTAGCTCCTACTTCCTCAGGCACCCTTCCTACAATTCATTGATAATCGTGTTGTCAATCTTTAGCTGTCGGAACTATTAATTATGCTAATGGGCTAACTGTAAGCATTTTCCTCCAAAATGCACTGACAATGAAACTTGCAGTGCTCTTTTGGGCTTTCCAGTGCTAAAACGCTAACAAGACCTTTGTCGACTGAAGACCAAAATTTCCTTTTGACAGCACAGCGTCAAAATACTCAAAACACCAAAAAAAACTCTAGCTAAGAGTATTGGCTGCTTGCAAATAAACATCGACATTATCCATATCGTGTCTTTTGTGTTGTCAAGTCTCCATGGGAATTCTCCTCTTGGTAGCCTTTGTTTTCTATGAATTTTATGAACCTGTAGCTTTCTCCTTGTTTATGATTAGGTCATTTAGTGGGATCTCATCCACATCAATAATTTCTTTAGAATATCTGGGTTGTGTTTTAATTTTGTTTTCAATATGAGCTTGTTTCAGGGTCTAATGTGAGGCTTTCCCCACCTTTAAACATCTCAAATAGGGTACTATCTTTCTCAGTTGAAACTCCTTCATCTTGGGGCTCAACCATCTTTCTTTTGGTTTCCTCTAGAAATTGGCTTCCTGTAGGTAGGCATTGAGCAGGAAGGTTTTAAGCAGGATCTCTCTCAGTATGAGGGTTTTTAGTAGGAGGGTTTCTAGTAAGAGGAGGAGGGGTTTGTTATGATTTTCTGAGCCTATCACTGCTTCTATTATAAACTTTAAGTATTTGAGGAATAGGGGGAGATGTTTTCTTTATATTCTTTCGACTTCTGTTTTTCACAGTAGAAGTTCCTTGAGAGGAGGTTCCGGTCTCATGGTTTTTTAATTGTTTGGCGTCCTTTTTAACACCCTTTTCCCTACCCCTTTTATACTTATCAGGTTGGGGCTGAAACCCTCCCCAGAATATAAAATGACCCCATGTAGGCTCTCAGCCTTCACTAATTGGTTTTCAATTAATAATTTTATCAAAGCTTTATGATAAATGAAATGTGAGGATGGGTCTGCCCTAGCTCAAACCTGAGAAACCATATGTTTAAAATTGTCTAACAAAAAGTAAGAGGCATTGATTCTTATCTGACTTGCTAGATGAGCAGGAAAATGGAAATGGTAGAGGTTGACCCTATTATAGCACCCCTCGCATGTGAAATAGGACTGAACAATATGCAACAACACACATCATTCGTCTTTCAGCCATGCCCTCTGCACCCCTTCCCTCCTTTTCTTTGAATTCGTCTTTTAGGAAGAAACGAACATAACTTCCATATAAAATGTGGCTCCTAAAAGCTTTCTCTCCATCTATGGGTAGAGCTATGACCTCAGAAATTAACTCCTCTGTCACTTGGAAAGAAATTCCTCCAACCTCTACTTGTTATCCGTCGAACCCCTGGGCAAACGCTCATGCTATCTCATTGTGAAAATTGGTGCACTGCTTGTAGAATTCCCCCCATCCGGTCTATTGAAACTGTTGTTGAATCTCTAGGTAGATCTCAAGAAGATCATGCCCTTTCGGCTCATTTCTGTTAAACTTCTTGCCTTTCACCATTATTTTTCGTAGCCTACCAAATATGCAAAACAGAGGATCAGTATTCAATCCTAGATCTTTGTCGAGTAACTCAATAGAACAGATTGTGTTCTGGCAGGTGTACTATGATAACTGACTCACAGAAAAAATAGAGATTTAACCTTTCAATCATTAAAATTAACCCACATACCTCTTTGGTGGCGGAAAGGATCCTTTCAACACGTGCTTTTATCTTTTCATATTTAACACAGCATGACTGGGCAATAATCACCCTTTTGTTGAGATGGAACATGTCAGGCATTTCAAAATAGAGATTCAAATTTCTTTTTTTTGGTGTTGATACCATAGTTACCCACAAAAATTCATTGGTATGTAGTTTAAAACACCCGATAACGCTGACATTCTTGTTGTCAACATATTTCTTTAAAAAAAAATCAAAATCACAATAGCATTGATAGTCCCATTATCAACATTGTTTCATGTTTATTACAAATATTTCACTAATACTGAAATTGTCAGCGTTAAAATATTTCAAAAATAAACAAATGTGATAACAAGTCGAATGAAATTAAATACAATATTGGACTCAAGCAAGTTTGTCCCTTATCCCCTACCATTTTTGGTATATATATTGATAAGCTAGAAGAGTGTTTGGAAGATGGAGGTTATGTTGGACCCATGGTCATTGGTATGGTCGTAACTCTTCTCCTTTATGTTGATCATATTGTTCATTTGGAAAGGAGCCATTATGATCTTGGAAAGAAACTTAGAATCCTCCAATATTTTTTCTCCAAGATGGATATGATTGTAGATACCAACAAAACTAAAGTTGTGTTAATAAAATTCTATTGCTAAGCTTAGAACCACTGAGGGTTGGTCAAAAGAAATTAAATACAATATTGGAGTCAAGCAAGTGTGTCTCTTATCCCCTACCCTTTTTGGAATATACATTTATAAGCTATAAGAGTGTTTTGAAGATGCAGGTTCATTGGACACATGCTCATTGGTATGATCATAACTCTTCTTCTGTATGTTGATGATATTGTTCATTTGGAAAGGAGCCATTATGATCTTGGAAAGCAACTTAGAATCCTCAAATATTTTTTTTCCAAGATGGATATGATTGTAGATACCAACAAAACTAAAGTCATGATAATTAAATAAAAAAATCACCTATGATACTTTCATTTATGACAACATCTCCTTAGAGGAATTTCATTCATACAAATATCTAGGAATCAACATCCATCATAAGATCAATTTCAATTATAGCTAGCATTGAGAAAAGGATAAATAGAGGTTGGAAAGCTTACTATATTTGTCTTGGTAACAATTGTAAGTTGGCGGATCTTTGGATTTGGGATAAAAATGCTCCTCTTTCAGACTCATGTAGCTCTTTTTATTTTATATGGATGTGAGAATTGAGGTTGTAGTATATCCAGAGATTCATGTATGAAGATTGAACAAGTTCAAAACCAATTTAAAACCTACAACCTCAAGATTAAAGGAAATGCTTCCTACCCTATCCTCTTGATTGAAGCCAGTCTATGACTAGGTATCTTATCTATAAGAAGAAGCTATATAACATGAACTCCAAGAGGTTTCCTAAATTTTCTTCTAACTCTATCCAAAACCCCCACCTTCAGCTCAAGCGAGTCTGGCATAAGGATGTCCAATATTGGCTAGACCATTGGGGAATGAAGGAGATTATTTTGTAGAATTTAGATAATATTAAAATTATTATTACTTCCAAATTTAAGGAGAAATTATGGGAAAATAAAGAGCTATATGGAAAAAGGAAACTACAATATTAGAAGGAGGTGATCAACCACAATCTCAAAAACCAAAATTATTTGACTAGTGTTAAGAAGAAAATGAATTTTGTTAAAACTAATTTTCATGAGCTTCATAGTAAAATGGGTGTTGGTCGAATTCCAAAATTCCATGGGATGAAAGAGTTTTTCACCTATGTGATCCTAAGAAGGCTGAAGATGAAAATAACTTAGACTTCCATCTTATACTTACATTCAATCCAATTTTCAAAATATGTATCATACTACCAACCTTCTTGACCTTATGACTCATCAAAATTATGGTGATCTAGGAATGCTTTTCTCACCCTTTTTCTTAGCATAGAAATAAAATGCTAACGAATTTTGATTAATCTCTTTGTTTGGAATTAGATAATCGATCACTCCCCATGTGTTTCATGACATGTGCTTAACTGCCTCTTGAGGATCTGTTAACTCTAGAAACGCATATGTTTATTAACACTTGCGGGTTTTGGTGTAATAGCAATCGTGATCCCAATAAGTGGTATCAGAGCCAAAGGTATTGAGTTCAAAACACACTCAATTCATGCTAGGGGGGATATTCTTGGGAATCAGATAATATAGTGCTCCCCGTGTGTTTCGCAACATGTGCTTAACCACCTCTCAAGGATCTGTTAAATATGGTGATGTGTCCATTTACTAACACTTGCATATTTTAGTGTACTTACCTTCTTAAGGTCCATTGTACGATATAGATATTAATGGGTTTTAATCATCATTATCATCATAATATATATTATCTTTTTTGTTTTGGCTATTGTTAAGAAGAAATTGTCAATATAAGAACTAACTCTAATGAGATTCATAATGAAAATGGACATTGCTCAATTCCCAAAATGCCATGGAATGAAAAATTCTATCACCTATGCAATCTTAAGAGGGTTGAAGATCAAACACACTTTCTCTCAGTCCATCTTATACTCACATTCAATCCAATTTTCAAAATATTTATCACTCTACCAACCTTATTGACCTTTTTAGTCATCAAAACTATGGTGATCTATGAATGCTTCTCTCACTTTTTTTTTTAGCATAGGAATAAAATGTTAAAAAATTCTTATTGATCTCCAATCTTCTTGAGGTCTGATAGACCATATAGGTCTTAGTGGGCATTAATGACCATCATCATCATAATATATTATAAGTATTAAGATTTCATATGCTTATTAATTAAAATTGAATATCAATTTCCAAAATATAATGATCATGAATATGGATTGTTATTTTAATTTATATGGTAAAATGAAATATATATATATATAATATATATATATATATATATATATATAATATATATATATATATATATATATATATATATGTGTATATGTATATGTATATGTATAGTATACATACATATATATATATATATATATATATATATATATATATATATATATATATGTATAACTATACATATACATATACATATACATATATATACATATACATATACATATACATATAATATACATATACATATACATATACATATACATATACATTATATATATATATATATATATATATATATATATATATATAATAGAACGGAAGGCCATTTAGTTTCAAATTTGAAATCTTATTGTTCTAAAAAGAGTGGAATAGAATCACTGGTTCTAAGTGTAATAATCATACGTTACAACATATTGGATGTCAATATTATATATATATATATATATATAGTTTTGATACTTTGTTTTTAGGCATTTTCAGATTAGTCACATCAGACTTTTTATTGTCAACGTTTCAAGCTAGAAACATTTTATATGTTTATAAATTATATGTTTTGATTTACGAATATGAATTTTATTATCTAAATTTATTTTGATGTGATGTGTGTATTAAGATTTTTTCATTTAAAAAAAGGTTTCTAATTTTATTAATAAAAACAAAACTGCAATATATTAAATTGAATTGAATCAATTTATTACCTTTATTATTTTGTACTTTTTATTACTTTTTTAATTTTTTTTAATTGAGTTGAGATTATGTTTTATTATTATTATTATCATTCTATCTAACTATCCATCTAGAGTGTCATTATAGCATCTCCCCTATACTAGGTTGTAAAGCTCATCTTGGCTCAATAAAGTTGATATATAATCATGTTATAGTGAAATATATTATTTATGGTTGACACTAAAATATTTCATGTGTATATGTATATATGTGTGTGTGTGTGAAAGTCAAAGAAAATCCAATGTTTTAGATCATTGAATTCCTTTTGTTGTGACTCAAACAAAAAAAAAAATTGTTATGGCTCCTCCCTTGGTCACTTAACTTAAGGGCCAAGCGATATAAGATAATCCCAACATGAATCTTCGCTAGAAGTTAGCAAGGCCCAAGAAGCTATAAAGCACTATTAGAGTAATCAGGGTTGGGAAATCACAAATGACTTGGATCTTGGTTGGATCCACATCTAGACCTTGCTCATCAGTAATGTAGCCTAGGTATTGCACCTTGTTCATGTCGAAGGAGCATTTTTCCAAGTTATCACATAGTTTGTGTTTGCGTAGATTGTGAAGGACCTGTTGAATAAGTGTTCTACCCAACTCTTTTTGAAGATGAGGATAACATTCATATATAAAACCACAAAAGAATTGGTGGAAGGCCATAAGATATCATCCATCAGTCTCATGAAAGTTATTGGGGCATTCGTCAAATAAAAAGGCATGACCAACCATTCAAGAAGACCCACCTTGAACTTGAAAGTAGTCTTCCATGTATTATTTGATTTTATTGGGACTTGGTGTAGTCTAACTTCCAATCAATATTATTGAAGTACTTGCGACCATTAAGCTAGTCAATAAGGTCATCAATCTAGGGAATCGGGTATCGGTTCTTGACTGTGATTTTGTTCAAGGCCTAGTGTTAGGGTCTTAGGTTTTTTACGTCAAATGTATTTTCCTTGTCCATTGATTTTCAATTTTTGTAGCAGTTGAGCCTATGACTATTGTTGTTGTCATAGTCTCTAGATCATTGTCTGACATCCTTGAATTTATTCCATAGAGAGTTCATCCAAATCACGAAAGAGTGTCAAGTCAATGGGATTCAATATGAGGTCACACATGTTTATACAGTCAAGTCAAAAGGGGTTATGTGTCACTCCTTCATCGATCAAAACCATCTGAAATGAAGTTGTGTCAATCTCAAGTTCTAATGGTCATGAGGTATGGTCATTAAATATGTTTTAAATTCTTATCCCCTATTCCTATCTACCCCATGTTCCGTTATTTCCTAACAATTTCCCCATGACACCACTAACACTTCCCTATACTCATCACATGTACAATCCTCATGTATAACATGAAGCCCCCCACCCCACTACCTAAGAGACATTATAATCCCTACATTTTAATGATTTCCCATGCTTTATGCTCATTCCAAATCACGTGGAGCACTCTAACTCATTAGTTCAAATCATCATTGCACTACAAGACAACAACAAGGGGTGATTCAAATTTTCATGTTGCCTTATTCTCATGCCACTGTACAATCATGCAAAATATACCTAATCTAAGAACATAACATCCCTACAGGATACCACAAATTGATTCCTAGCTGGTAGTTGATGAGAAATTGAGGTCACACTCACTGTGGGAATCTGTTGCATAGGCTCTGTTTTAGTCACCATTTTTCATAACAGTTTCCGACCACATAGAGGATAATTTTGGGAAAATGAAAGAGGTTTTTTATCCAAAATAGACCAAGACATAATAACCTCTTCCAGTTTCTATACAGGTATAACAGATCGATAGTTTTGAATGAATCTTCAAAGCTCATTTTTCACAATTTGTAAGTTTCTGTTATGAAACCAGCTCAAGAAAAGATAGAAAAGATAGATCAACGCCTTAGAATTCAGCCTCTTCGAGGGGGTGACCTCCTTTACATTACATAAATGAACAATTCTTGGATGATACAAATGAAAAGACCTCCTTTCTATATATAGGAGTCTAAGGGGTCATAACATAATCAGAGCCTACATAACAATAATAATGTAAGGGCACAATAATAACAATAGTGGGCTTCTATGGGACACAATAGTAACAATATGGGCACAATAGGGGCACAACAATATTAATAAGGGGTACAACTACAATAGTAATGGGGTGATCACTAGTATTATGGGGACCCAGCATGTCCCTCTCCTTCAAAAAAAAGTGTTGTCCTCAATGCTTGAGTAGTTATGGATGCTTCTGTATAAAATTATCATCCTCGCATGTGGAATCTTTAGCAGATAAGTTCTTCCACTTGATAAGATACTCTGCAATTGATCGATTTCGTAGCTGTCGAGTTCTTGTTTCTGTGACTGCTTCTGGTTCCAATATAATTTTTCCTTCCTCGTCAAGTTCCGGCAATATTGTTTGAACTGGTAGCTTATCGCCTATAACCTTCTTTAAACATGAAACATGGAAAACTAGGTGCAATCAAGAAGTTGTAGGAAGCTCTAATTTGTATGCCATAGTACCAATCTTTTGCAATACCTTGTACAAACCATAATACTTTGGTGATAATTTATTATCCTTCTTAGCTTGCTTAAGGGACATTTGCTTATATGATTGTAGCCTTAAGAATACCCAATCACCTACATCAAAACTTCTTTCACTGCGATGTTGATCTGCCTGTTGTTTCTTTCTATTCTGTGCCAACACGAGGTTATCCTTTAAGAGTTGGAGGACTTGTTGTTGATGCTCGATGTGATGTTCCACTGCTTGAACCTTAGAATTTTTCTCTTGAATATGATGTGATGACTGTGGCTGATATCCATAAAGTGCCATAAATGGGGTCATTTTTGTTGCTGTATGGAAGGAAGTGTTATACCACCATTAAGCCAAAGGCAACCATTTGACCCATTATGTCTATTTATCATATACAAAGCAACGAAGATATCCTTCAAAACATTTGTTTACTATCTCAGTTTGCCCATCAGATTGAGGATGATAAGATGAGCTATACGCTAATTGAGTACCAAGGCAAGAAAATAATTTTGTCCAAAAATTTCCAGTGAAAATAGGATCTCTGTCACTTACAATAATCTTTGGGTTTCCATGTAGCTTTTGAATTGTTTCCATAAACACAGTAGAAACTGTACTAGCTTTAAATGGATGTGATAATGCACAAAAATGTGCATACTCGGTAAGTCTGTCAACTAGCACCATGATGACACTATTTCCCTCAGACTTGGGTAAACCTGTGATAAAATCCATTGAAACCTCCTCCCAACGTTGGATGGGAATGGATAAAGGTTGTAATAAACCCGTGGTCTTAATTGTTTCAACTTTATTTTGTTGGCAAACCAAACATTCCATCACAAACTTTTGAATATCCGATTTAAGGCCATCCCAAAAAAATTCATTCTTAACCCTATGGTAAAAACTTGAAAATCCTGAGTGCCCTCCTAAGGGAGAAGTGTGCAATTCCATAAGAATCTTTTGTTTGAGTTGGGAATTCTTACAGAGGTATAAGCGATATTTGTACCATAACGAATCATTTTGCCAGCTAAATGTATTAGATGTATTGGAATCTTGTTGTAACTTTCGAATAAGTGCCCACACTTCTTCATCATTCTTCCATTCCTCCCTTGCTTCGTTTATCCAATCTGGTTGGATAATAGAAATGGCGCACAACAATGCTTTCACATCCTCATCCTTTCCTGAGCGTGCATCTGCCACCACATTTTGCTTCCTTTTTTTGTAGATGATTTCAAAGTCATAACCCAACATCTTTGTGACCTACTTTTGTTGCTCTTTAGAGGATAATATTTGTTCTAGAAAGTATTTAAGGCTATCATGATCCATTTTTACCTTGAAGTGTCTTCACATTAGGTAGGGTCGCCATTTCTTAAGTGCATTTTGTATTGCTAACATTTCCTTCTCATAAATAGCTTTGTGTAAAAACTTTCCCTTGATTGGATGACTTTCAAAAGCAATGGGTCTTTCATCTTGCATTAAAACAACACCAATTCCATTTCCTGAAGCATCACATTCCACAATAAAGGTTTTTTTGAAGTCCAATGTAGCTAAGACCAGTGCTTGGCACATTGCCTCTTTAAGATGTTCGAAGGCCTTTGTTGCTTTTGGAGTCCATGAAAATGCATCTTTCTTCAATAATGTTGTTAAAAGTGCTGCTATTCTCTCATAATTCTTAACAAACTTGCGGTAATATCCTGTCAACCCGAGAAATCCTCGCAGATGCTATATGGATGTGGGGATTTTTCATTCCTTAATGGCTTTAATTTTGCTAGGGTTTACTTTAACTCCTTCATGAGATACAATATGACCCAGATATTCCACCTCTTGTACTCCAAAGAAACATTTGGATCTTTTTGCATATAATCATTTCTCCTCCAATAGTTGTAGTACCCTGTCAACATGTTCAACATGATCCTTCCAAGACTTGCTGTAGATTAGTATATCATAAAAAAATACTAACACAAATTTTCTGAGGAAGGGTTTGAAAATGGAATTCATCAAACCTTGAAATGTAGAAGGTGCATTGGTAACGCCAAAAGGCATGACCAAAAATTCATAATGACCCTCATGAGTTCTAAATGCTGTTTTTGGAATGTCTTCAGTCTTCATTCTGATTTGATGATATCCTGAATGAAGATCCAACTTGGTGAAGTAAATTGATCCATGCATTCATCCAGTAATTCATCAATGACAGGAATGGGAAACTTATCTTTAATAGTGAGCTTGTTGAGCTCCCTATAATCTGGACACATGCGCCATGATGCATCCTTCTTGTGCACCAATACTACTGGAGCAGAGAGAGAACTTTGACTAGGCTGAATTATACCAGCTCTAGCATTTCTGCAACCATACGTTCAATTTCACTCTTTTGGGCATAGGGATATCTGTATGGCCTGATGTTTGAAGGAACACTTCCTGGAATCAGATGAATAGCATGATCATGATCACGAATAGATGGGAGACCTTTGGGAGTCTCAAATA
>APFE031446131.1:0-10668 GCA_000404065.3 Pinus taeda | reverse complement strand
ATTCAATTATACATAAAAATATACAATTCAGTGCTACCAACAACCCTTGACTTGCACACCTTTATTTTACAAAATTGTGCCTGCAAAATGCTAAAGTCATGCCTCGTGCACGCTCACACGAACTGTTGAACTACCTACAGAACTATTATGCACATCTTTCGTCATTTCGTTTCGCTTGTTCCCTTGACAATCCTTTCTGCAGTCTACCTGCACTAGCCAAAACATTGACACACTATTATGCCTCCTCGTGCAGACCTAAATGTTCCTGTTCACTCTATTGCAACTCTGCTCGAACCACCATTCACTCAGTGTTATCGCAACCAGGGTCACTAGCCACACTTTCCTTTTGGTATGCAATGCCGTGTCTCTCTACCTGCAACTCGTTGTAGCGTCTCAGGTCACCTGACTATTTGGCGCCCAACTCTCGGATAGTTGGGCGCCAAATAGTCAGGTGACACGAGATGCTAAAACGAATTGTTGTCAAACTATTTAACTTGACACTATCATTGTATAACAGTTTCGAACTGCTTTTCTATTTTCTAGAAACCCCAACTCCTACCTTGTTGACTTTGGTCTTGCACCTGCACTCTACATGTGGCTTCATCCCTTCTCGCTCTCCATTTTTTTTTGTTTTGGTCAAGTTCGATGATGGATGAATGACAACCATTCTCCTCCAATATGTATGCTGCTACCATTTGGCAACACCAAGGGTCATGACCTTTCATGGTCAGTCCATCCTCCATGTACACATCAGCCTACCCATATATGTATGTCAGCCCAACTTTTATAAATATATATCATTGCCCCATCACATGTTTATCATTGCTACTCACGTCGGCCTAGCCACCTACTCACCCAATCTCCATACTTCAATTCCACACACTCCATATCTCACCCAAGGGTTCCTTGCCAAGTTGTGCACCCAGTTGAATTCCCATCTCGGTTTGCCCATCACACGCTCCCATCGCACATCTGAAATTCCACCTCCGAATTGCCTTTAACTAAATGCGGGTGCTCGTCAACTTGAGGCGGTGGCATCCTCCACCACTCCGAAAATGTTGTCATCCTCAACAACACCATCTTAGCAACCTCCATCACTAAGACATATCCATATATGTGGGCAGCCAAATATCTCCACCCATGACCTACTCCATGCTCCAATCGCGTCAAACTGTGCAAGAAAATCATGTGCTGGATCCCCCTGTGATGGTGATTAATTGGGAAGCTAATCAAACCATAACATCACCTCCACAAGAACGCATTCTCCTCACATCATCATGACTATCTTCACATCCTGTTGTCAATCATGTGCATCTCACCCGATGTTCCTTATCATAAAATATAGAGGACTCACTGCCATGAGAAAAATACAATGAGCCTCATCCTCATGTTAGTCTAAGAAGAGGTAGGGGATGGGAAAGCTAATGGTTCTCCATCCTCCTTTTCTAACAGCTCAATCCATCTATTCAGATCTTCCTCCTCCAATCTCTGCATGTATGCTTCCTAACTCTCCTCCTGAGTCTCTGGTCTAGCATCCCCATTTCCTTCCATTGCCTCTAGCATGCCTGTCAAATCTAGGATAATATCAAAGAATGATCTAATAATCTGTGACTGCTCCATGAGTTTTGCCTCTACAGTAGACAACCTACCATCAAGCTCTCTGTCTCGCTTTATGTCCTCTACATTCATCATTGTCAACTTACATCCAACTATCATAACTGCCGTGGTTGGTAACCCCAAAGGTTCATCATCTCATCCGTCATAAATGTACAAATTCTTCATATGTGGCATAATCATAGCCTCATAATGTTTCAAAAATTCCATACCCAATACTGCCTCATAGTCATCCATCTGCACAATTGTGAAGTCGATCTTTCCAGACCACTCACCAATCTTCAGATCCACATTTTTTGTGATACCAATGAATTTATCGGGTGGAAAGTTCAATGTTTTAAGACGAGCTTGGATTGGTGAGAAATTCAATCATACTTTTCTCACAACTTCCTCCCTGATGAAGTTATAGGTCGCACCACTCTCCACCATAGTGAGTAAAGTGCCTTGCCCAACCTGCATGCTAACATACTCCCAATTTTTCCTCTCATGATCATGCCTTGGAACAACCTCCATGGTTAATGCAGATCCTAAAATTAGCGTCACCCCAACTATTGGTTCCTCTTTTTTCTTCCTTCCATCGGTTTTTACTACTACAACCACCATCAGTTTAGAAGGAAATTTCTTCACCGTGTGGTTCTCTTTGCACAACCGACACTTTAGAGGCTTCTTAATCTTCGACTTGTCATTCGATCTTGAATGCTCCTCCTTTGTATTTTTCTCCTTCAATTTATCGAACTTCGTCTTTCTCTCTTTGGTCCCTTCATCAAAATGTTATACCAGTCAATCAGCTGCAGCAAATGCTTCTTCAAGAGTTTTGATCTTTTGCCTCTTCGCCTCATTGCATGCCCAAGGATTCAGTCCTATAATGAAGTTGAATACCTTGTGTTTCTCCGCCATATCAGGTAGTTCCAATATTGCACTGGAGAATTCTCGTTGATATGCTTATAGACTCCCTATTTTCTTGATGTATTTAATATCCATCCTTACATCCCAACTCTCATCTTATGGGCTAAAATGAGTCTGCAAAGCCTTCTTCATATCATCCCAAGTAGAGATGTCATCAACATCACCACTGTTAATCTGATCCAACTTCCGTCTCCACCACATATAAGCATCCTTAGTAAGGAATTGAGCAGATACTTTGACCTTGGATTCATCATTAGGAATCCCCAAGCACTCCAAGTATTGCTCCATATCCCATAAGAAATTTCCAAGTGCTTTGGAAATCCTCATCCTATCATAAGAATCAGGTTCCTTAAATTTCACATGAGTAGCCCCTCCAATCAATCCCTACCCAACTACTTTCTTGAAAATAATTATTTCATTCTGAGCATCGTCAAGAGCTTTCTGCAACTTCAATATTTTACCCAAACATTGATCTCATGCAGCCCCAATGTCCTTGAATTCCTTCTCTGTTTGTATAAACTTCCATTCAGTATATTTGTATCGGCAATTGAGGTTATCATATGCCTCTTCTAATGTCGTGAACTTATCTCGAAGTTTGGCATTCTCGGCTTCCAATGAATTCATCTTCGAAGAAAATTCCTCCATTCAGTCCAATAACATGTCCATAAAAATTGTTCCGACACCCTTGCTAGATTCACCTGGTACCTAATATTTATCTACATCGTCTGCCATCAATTTTGCTTGTGATCTTGTTAAGACAATACACTAATTCGTTCAACTTCAACCCTTCAACTTGTCCCTATCGAGCTTCTTCAACTTCAATCAAAGCCCTGTGAAAAGTGGGGCTCGGATACTAACTATCACAAAGTGGAAGATGTATATGTACTTCAAATCTTCAATCAAGCTAGACTCACCTTGAATCAAGCTCTGATACCGTCACACCCGTATCCTGGTTGTAGTCTTTTAACCATGCATAGGAGGTTGCGGCACCACTACACTTTTTCTTTTCACCAATACTTAAGTGTACGGACTACAACTAACCAAACACTTAACCAATTATTTACTTAAAGTGTTATGATCGTAGTGGAATAAACTCTTCAATTAACCATTCATCAGTATAAATTCACAACAGAAATAATGAACACATCATCATAAGTGCGGTGTGGGGGAGGGAACTCCCAGAAGTTAGAGTCTTCTTGATATATATATATATATATATATATATATATATATAATATATATATATATATTATATATATATATATTATATATAGATATATATATATAAGTTATGTAATTCAAGTATACATAAAATTATACAATTCGGTGTTTCCAACAAGCCACACACCTTTATTTTACACAACCTTGCCTGAAAAATGCTAAAGTCATCCCCCGTGCATGCTCACCCGAACTGTTGAACTACCTACACCATTACCATGCCTATCATTCATCGTTTTGGTTCACCCGTGCCCTCAACAATCCTTGCCGCAATCTGCCCGCACTACCCAACACTTCGACACACTACTATGCTCCTTGTGTAGCCCTGAATGTCCCCATTCACTCTGCCGCAACTCTACCTAAACCACCGTTCACTCAGCATTGTCGCAATTCGGGTCGCTACCTCACACCCGCCTTTTGGCATGCAGCATCATGTCACTCTACCTGCAGCTTGTTGTAGTGGCTTAGGTCACGCAACATTTTGGCACCAACTCTTGTCTAGTTCACCGTGCGTTCAAATTGTTTAACTCAACCCCACCCCTATATAACAGTTCCACACTGTTGTTTGGTTCGCCAGAAACCCCAACTCTCGCCTTTGCTGAATTCGATCCTACACATGCACTCCGCCTATAGCTTCGGACCTTCTCACTCTGTGATTTGTTTGTTTACTCTTGCTTGTTTTCGCTCGAGTTCGATGATGAATGAATGGCCACTATTGTCCTCTAATATATATGCGTGCTATCATGTGGCAACACTAAGGGTCATGACCTTTCATGCTTGGCCCATCCTCTATGTACACGTTGTCATGCCCATATATGTATGTCATCCCAACTTATATAATTATATATTATTTCCTTGTCGCATGTGTATCATTTTCACTCTGGTCACCCTAGCCACCCACTCGCTCAATCTCCATACTTCTGTTCCACACACTCCATCGCTTGCTCACAGGTGCCTCGCCCAGGTATGCGCCGGCCTAAATGCCCAACTTAGGTCGTCTGACAAGCTAGCCCATCGCATGCTCCCATCGTACATCTAAAATTCCACCCCTGAGTTTCCTTTAACTAAATGCGACCTCTCGTCAACTTGAGGCCCTGATATGATCTCTCCCCTCCTGCCTGACGCGCTCATGCCCCTATCAGAGATGCAGAAGAGGACGACATCACAGGGTTTGCAAAGAGACAATTGTGTGAATGATTCAGATTTTGTAGGTTAAAACTCTACTTTTGTAGACATCACAGTATTTTTACTCGAACGATATCCCTTCGGTTTATAATATTAATCCCTTGTGGTTTTAATATAAATTGCTTGGGTTTATATTATTAATCGCTTGGGTTTAGAGGGTTTTTAATATTAATATCATAGGTTTGTAATACTAATCTCTTGAGTTTATAGTATTAATTCTTTAGGTTTATTGATCCCTTTGGTTTATAATATTAATCCTTTGGGTTTTAAATATTAATTGCTTGGGTCTATTAATCATTTTGGCTTATGATATTAATCTTTTGGATTTAGAATATTAATTATCCCTTTGCTTTATTAATCCCTTTGATTTCTACTATAAATAATCACTTGTGTTTATCCTACTATTTATAATAAGAATAGTATTAGCATATGATTATAAATTATTGTTATAATATTAACAATAGTAGTGCTAAATATTTGGGTTTTCGTATAGGGTTAAAATATTAAGTTTTAGTACATGCTTAAAATATTAAATTTAATATTAGGGATTATATTATTAAGTTTAATATTAGTTTTTACTATGAGAATTTAATTTGGGTTTATGATATTGGTGTTATATATTAGATTTATAAAAATTTAATATTAATAATAACTTTATTTTTTAAGTTGAGTTACAACTTAAAGTGGGCAGTAATGGTTAAACGCATGTGTATCATAAAGTTTAATATATTTTAAGTTTAAATTTAAATATTAAAATACAAATATTGGTTTAAATATTTGATTTTAATATTAAATTTAATATTAATTTACATTTAACATTAATATTTAATATGAGTTTTAATATTACAGTTTTCAAATGTTAAAGATTTAACATATTGGTTTAGATATGAATTTCATATTAGATTTAATCAGTCTAATATTAACATTTAACATTAATATAAATTTATTAATTAATATTTTTAAAAATCTAATTTTAAAATTTAATATTTTTACTAAAATTATAAAACGTAATATTATAAAACCTATAATATATAACAAACATCGTGTGGATGTTCTGGTTTATATTATTATGATTTATTTAGTTTAACTTGATTTTGTCGGTCATTAAGTCAAAGACAGGAAATATGCCATACAGTTTTTGTGATCATGTAATTTTTATGACGATGATGGTTAGTGTATTAAAATGAATATAGTTTATTAAATGTAAGGAATTTTAGATGTAAATCTATAATGTAGAGAATAGTTTTTTGGATTAATCACATTGTAAAGATTTAATCCTTATAATGTGATTAAATTTAGAGAATAGTTTTTTGGATTAATTACATTGTAAAGATTTAATCCTTATAATGTGATTAATCAGAAAATTTATTAATGTCAAGAATGTTACAGATTTCAATTTTTTTATGTATATAATAAAAAAGAATGGTGGTTATGTATCATGAAATGAATATGATTTATGGGATATTAGGAAATTATAAAATTGTATGTAATTTAAGCTGAAAAATCTCTCAAAAATTACTTGATGTTAAGAAATTATTTAAAATTTTTTCACATTTATTTATATAGTAGAAAACTATTAAAAGTAGCATTACACCACGCTCATTGAAAAAATGATCATCATTATTTTTATCATCGTAATTTTTATTAATAATGAGAATAATCAACTTTGGCCTGGAACGCAAATTTCTGGTGACAATTTTTTAAGAAATTTTATTATGGGAGTGTTTTAATTACTCTGGTGGATTTGATTCAATCTTATTAAAAAAATTTAAAACATCTAAATTCTTAAAATTTTCTAAAACTCCCCAAATTTTTGAAACAACTATAACCCAAATTTTTTATTTCCAAACTTTCCGTAAAAAATTGTACTGAAATTAGGAAACTTCGACTCTCAAGCTACTCTCAAACTTTTGTGCAGACCCCCATATATAATTGTGTAAATAGTGTCATAGTGTCAGGGAATATGCAGCATCACCATGTGCATACAAATTTTCCCGTCCATATGCCTGGCCAGTCAAGGTGTAGCAGTCACGGAGGTCAATGGCACAGAATTGGATAACTTATTTACATATTTGTAAGAATGTAAAATGGAAAGGGATCTGTTACTAAGCCGAGGTAAAGTTAGCGCAGATATCTTCAAGTGAGAAACAAAGAAAATATCAATCTATTCTCACGAATCAAAGTCTAAACGTCTGTACATATGAATGGAAAAAGACAATATAATTCGAGCATAAAAAACATTTAGTAGTTAAAATTGACAGAACTAAGAAATATGAGCTTCGACGACATCGAAACATATAGTTGAAATTGAAATGCATCTCCCTAATACAACCCTAAAACTGACTTCCCTAAAGATTTTTGAGTCTATCTCCACAAGTAGAGTAGACTCAATTTTTGGGTAGTATTTAGATATTACTTAGCCTTATAAAAGTGAACGCGTAGTAGAGTTTTTTTCCACTTCTAGCAATGTTCACCACGACACAATTTTTCACAAGTTATTCAGACTATAAGCTCCGTACAATGAGACTATTAGTCATAGTTGACAAATGACCTGTACGTAGCACTGGGTTGCCAATTTTGTGGAATAACGTTATTTGCAGTAAGCGTTTTTCCAGTTGAAAGAGATTGCAAGCGAATAGAGAATGGAGCTTGTAAAGGGCCGCTATTCAAACACCAATTTGCACCCCACGTCTGTTGCATTCCTTGCCATGTATCAGAGTTTGCCTGCATACATGAGCATATAAACATTAATTTATTTGCAACGATATATTGCTACACAGGAGTACAATCGAAGTAATATTTATAATGACAAACCTGCTTTAGATCGACTGCTCCAAGATCGCCATCTCCATCTTCGTATTCGATAAGTACAGCGAACCAGTAAGTAGTTGCACCTTCGTTGACGTGGAATGCAATATTCTTCCCCGGATACTCGCAAGGCACACTATACAATAACATCAGAAAGGAAAGGTGGAGTAATCAAATAAAAATGATACAAACATCGTAAAGGATTTCAACTCTGCAAGTCCTGTAATCTACGACCGAGTACGGGTAGATGAGTACCGTTGGAACAAAATAGAGACGACTCCAGCGTTAAGCAGATCCGAAGATGTACCAGGAGAAGCCATGTCGCTGAACGCAGTACCACTGAGATCAAAGTGGATTTTGCCAGAACCTGAGCAGATTCCACCAGGACATTCATCTGTAATAACCACCGTCACCCCGCTTTGAGAGCACAATCCATTCCCCGTGCACTTTACCTGGTTACATGAAACATACAGTAAGCTAACTTTTCATCAGGAAGTCATGAAACTTTATAAATACCGAAACAGACCTGATAGCATGCTCCGCATCCTTTCCCGTCTTTGAAGAGGGCAGGACTTCCTGCAGCTATTTTTGATTGGAAAGGGATCTGTTTCACCAGGCTACCATATCCACATGCCCCACCTGTTACAATGGATTTATTTTATTTTTTCTCTCGCACGTTCATATCCTTGAATGACTCTGAAAGCTCAGGAGATAAATAATATAAAAAATAGCACAAACAACCTTCACGTGTTCGAATATGCTGGTGCGGTTTAGTAGATTGAATACTAGAAACTTCAATATTTAAAAATTAATTTAGAAATAATATAATAATATCGGCCTAAATAAAGAACTTAACATTGCCCTTACCCTCGCTTCCGTCTCCGTTTGGACTGCCATACCATGTAGCGGTGGCTGGCTGCCAATCACCTTCTTCTTCTACTAACTTATATTGATTGAGATTTGCACCAAGAGCGATTACAGAGCATATAAACATTAGGCAAACTACGTCATAAGCCAAACAGAGCGTCATCTTCCTCATTTCTGAACCGAAGGTAGAAAGCATAAAAGCTTATACTACGCTGGGCTCAAAGCCTCTGCAATGCAATGCCCGTTAAGAAAATGGAAAAATAGCGCATATTTATAAGACCTTTAGAACTGTAGTCAGTTGGTCGGTTTTCAATTTAAATCAATTGTCAACTAATTTGTTTTTGCAGCTCCATATTTGTCACTCATTAAAATTATTTCCGTCATGCAAGGCCCACCCGTCCTTTTATATTTAGGGAACACCATGTGAATACGGATGCGACGATGACTAAAATTAAAATCCTAAAAGAATAGACCGTTTTATTCGTTGGGTGTTGTCAAATGAACCGTGTGTAGTAATAATCCTGAGTGCTGGGAAGTCAAAAGCTCAGCATAGATTATGGAGATTTGAGCAGCAATTGTAATTGATGAACTTAAAGCGTGAGAGGAGGCGATGATAAGGGATGCCCCCGTTGAATTCGAGGCTACGAGAAAGGAACTGAGAAGGAAAAAATGAACAAATGCTCGTAATTTTTATGGGACAAGGCACATGGTACGTTGTTCCCGTGTCGGCTTCTTTATCTTGGCCCAGTACAGGAGTGTTAGAAATTAGAAGAATTTGGTAGATTCAACATAGATGGCATCTTGTTTGTCTTGTATTGAAAATAGCTTATCGACATTTTCCAAAGATGGCTACCATCCACAAATATTTACTTAAAAGTCACTAATATTTACTTGAAAAGGCGTGACGAGTTCAACGCACTATCACGAAACTTAATAAAGTTTCCGTAAAACTTTATTAAAAATAATTACGCCTTTAGGTGAATTTATATTTTGTTTGAGTGGATTGTTAAGATTTCATAATCAGGGAATATTCTTTCTCTGATATTCTTTTTCACGAAGAAAGAAAGAAAGTAGGATATTATATTATCAGATAGAATTATATGTGACAAGTTTACATTTATATCAACATTCGCAGAATGATCGTGATCAGAGATTTTCCAATCTCAATATTAAGGGCATGCGGTGTAATCTAAATCACGTGTCAAATTACTGAAAGACATAATATTTTCAAAAGTTCTAAGCTATTTGTAATAAACCATATTATCAAATCATGCAGTGGAGGTTGTATGCCCAATTTCCTCAATGGAAAACAGTGTATCTTATGCCCCATGTCCTCAATGGACAATAGTAGAACTAGATAAAAGACATACACAAAATTTTACATAAAAGAGTGAGGACAGATCTAGAGATTTAACCAGGAAATAGGAAATCCCCCATATTAAAAATATTTTTCCAAGTACCATTTGCCAATCAACCCCAGTAATCAATTTTTGGTCAGTCTATCAACTTTCTTGTTTAGGTTCATGCCAATATGCTGGATTATGGAGCTAGCATGGAGCTGCCATAGAAGTTCAATCCGCTCTAGCCATTCCTATAGCATGGGATTAATTATGGAGGCCTTCGCCAAGATGTGATCAATGATGATCTTTGAATCTCCATAAATATATAAATAGGGATTATCAAGAAATTTGTTGAACCATAAGAGTCCCCATAGAGCTAAAGCTTCTACCTTTGTCTTTCCGCTGTAACCTCCATTCCAATAGACCTTGTAAGACAAATCAGCAGACGTAGCAATCCAAAACCCACATGCACATGAATTCCTTTGCGCTGCCCCATCCAAAAACCCCATTGGATAGAGGAGCTGTATATTGATTTTCTTGTGTGGTTTGTTATTAGTGCATGGAGATGAGTAGAATATATAGAGAGATTAGTGATGATTCTTTCAACAACTGAATAGAAATCCTCCGGAGAGTTCTGGAAAACGTACCTATTTTGCGAGTTCCAGATTGCCCAAAAGAGGAAAAGTTGGATGGCTGTCCAGCAAGATTTCTGAGCACTCCACCATTTTAG
>APFE031446127.1:30739-47223 GCA_000404065.3 Pinus taeda | reverse complement strand
ATCTTCACCCACTATAGTTCATTACCTTGGGATCTTCACCCAATAATGCTATATAATGAGCATTGTAACATATTTTCTAATGAATCATTCTTTTCTTCTTTCAATTTTCTTTTAATTTTTTTGCTCTGCAAAGCTGTGTGTTCAACCTTTACTAGCTAGATTCATCTGTGCAGGTTTTCTAACACATTTACACTCTAGATCACTCGATAAGGTTGAGCTCTCTCGATGTTTCCTATGTGATAAGTTCAACCATCACTGACTGCTTAGACAGAGGGGCGGCTTACTGAGGTTACTGTGGTGGTTGGATTACAATACAATGTGATTGAAATCAGTGTTCTGGTTAGATTCTCGGTTAATACATGCATCTTTGGGAACAAATAATTAGAACATAGGATAAGAAATTACCATATCTATCAATATCTCCAGAGTGCGGGTTTTAATAGAGGTGAACCATTTGATGACTGAACAATTCCTAAATACTGTCTGTCCAGAGTACAAGTTTGATTGTTTAGGGGTTTCTTTAACAATAATCTTGTCATGCCCACTTGAAAACATTGTCAAGCAGCCCACTCACGACTAGCTACTATTATTGCATTCTATCAACTCTGATGATGATGATTGTGTAGATGGTAACCATACATCAAATGCAAAACCACAAGTAAGGAACATCTCCACGATGTATCATCCATCCTCTTGTAATGTATAAATGATTGGTTTAGTTAGAGAGGTTGTTTTCACCGTCGGCTAGCCTTCCTAATTTTCATATAAAATTTTGGCTTCCTTTCTCGATGAGCTCCATAGAAAAAATGAAGCATCCCTGCAGTCAAGATATATATACAAGTTATCTTTAGCTCTACTTCTCTTGTAAATCTTTATGCGCGAGCCCATAAGTCATGTATCGGTCTACATTAATGGCCTCTTTGATTTCTTTTTAAAACCCACAAACCATATATTAAGTGTAAAGTTCTCTCTTTATATATATATAATAAGATAAGATATATATATATATATATATATATTATATTAGATAAAAAACAAAATAGATACATAATAAATATAACATATAACTCCACCTTCATTAAATTTAAATTTAGTTGCTTAGTCCAACTAAATTATCATGCATATAATTTCTTAGTAAACCATATTAACATTTGTATTCAACCTAAAGGGATTTTAATAACAGAGTCAATATTTTCATAAAACCTATTTAAAAATTTAATTTTGTCTTATCAATCTTGGGATTTTATAATTAAAATTCGTTGATGAAGATGCTACAGAAGTTGATTTGGTCCATAGGGCTCAGTGTTTCAACTTTAGCTCTAATATGATTTGTAACATACCTCTTTGGCCTATCCCGAAATAATAGTGTATTAGGCTCCCAATTCAAAAGAATTCTTGTTTTTACAACTAAGATCTAACTACTGTCCTATGTAACATATTTATCATGGCACTAAACCAATATTATTCCTATTACTATACTCATTTCTTAATAATCTAAACAACCTCATAATATTTCATCATTCTTTTATGCTTTATTGGATCTGTACTCGGAACCCTTAGACTCATATAAACAACTCATGTTTAGTAGAGTCGTCATTGAGTATGAAGGAATAATCATGGAATGAAACCTATAATATCTTCTGTTTAATACACATCAGTGTTAATGGAGTATTATCTGACATTGACCATGCATTACTAATATAATTAAACACCATCGAAATAACTTAACCAACCCTTGGTTCAGCATGCATCACTAAGTAATTAAATTATTCATATCTAAAAAAAAATCTCTACTTATGCAATTAGAAGCATGATCCTTTAAGTGTCCCACATACACCAAAGTTACCAATTGATATTAAAAATAACAACTATCTTAACACTATCTATGAACATTTCAGAATAACAATTTCAAGGAGACGTTACAAAAAATCATTAACATCTCACACTATAGTTATCATTTTCCAATTTCTTAAGTATGGTCAAAGGATTACTGACATGCACCTTAGGCCATAATATCTACAGTAATTACATAAGAAACTTTAACATTTGTAATTTGGTTATAAATATTTTTCATATTCGAATTCTACCAGGAATGGGTCCTAGAACTGCTATTCCACTGAACATGTTTCTACAATCAACTTCCCACTAGAATACACATGCATAATAAAAAACCATTATTTCCATAGGAGAGATAGATTTAACCATCCTTATCTCTTTGTTGAATGATAGATTTAACCATCCTTATCTCTTTGTTGAATGATCTTAAATCTAATAACAAAAAAGGAATCACATACCATGCAAGTGTATCTTATCAGGTTAGAGAGAAAACATCATAAGCATACATTATTCGTCAAACATTCTTATGAAGAAGAAATGCAAGAACTCTTATCATAAACAACTAAATGAATAACACAGATAGAGTAACAATAATCATACACACATTACACACATCTGACACCAACGAAACCTCTCTTAGAGGGAGGAGCACCAGCACCCAACCATGAATCACCTCTAATTCCCCCTGAGTCGAAGATATTGCCAAGGATAAATTGTCCTCAATTGATCGATGCACTGGGTATTTAATACCCTCTTTCATGATTTAGTTACCATTAGCAGCGTCCTACTTTATGGATTTTTCCATTTTCCTAGGTCTTATCTCGAAAAGATCGTCTTTATCTACCACGACACTTTTCCACATAAAATTTTTCCTTTATCTCTCGCAAATATTTTATGTCTGATGGATCTTTATCTCCCATCCATCCAATTGATATCCAATCCATCCAAGCTTATCTAGAATCACATCTAGAATCTCATCATGAAAGATTCATCTCTATCCCATTCCTCGTGGGATTTGGCAAGAATCTCCTCTCTCTTGGTGCTCCACCCTCCAAGTGATTTATTTTATTAATTTATTTAATAATACATTTGATTTTCATATTACATATCACCTAGCTTTCCTTAGCTTAGGTGTAGAATAGTTTAACCCACAAAGGAGGGTATCAAACCTAGCTTTCCTCAACTTAGGTTTACTTACATTTAACACACAAGGGAGTATATCGCACCTAGATTTAACTTACCTTATCTTTACAATAATGTAGTATGGAATGGAGGGGTGTTACAATTAAATTCCTGAATTATCTAGCAACAAATATGAGTCTACTTAATCCTTCCCTTATAAGGAGGAAAAGTAGAGGTGATAAGGGGCAGCCCTGTCTGAGTCCCCTCTCAGCATGAAAGAATTTCAAGGTAGAAGCATTGATAAGTATGCTATAGGAAGTAGAGGACACACAACACATGACCCAATTGATGAAAGACTAAGGAAATCCAAAGTGAGTTAGTATGAGATTTCGATAGGTCTAGTTGGCATGGTCAAAAGCTTTAGAGATATCAATTTTGAGAATGATTCTTTTGAGGTTGTTGAGTTTAATGGAATGGAGGCCTTATTGGGCTGTAGCTTTGTCTTCATGAATCTATCAATGATTTAGAAAGGAAAATTGTTCTTTGGATATATGATGGGATAATATAGCTTTCATACGATTGGCAATGATTTTGGATATAATTTTGTAAATACAGTTGCATAAGGAGATAGGTCAAGAATCATCAAAGGATAGGGGATGATCCAATTTGGATATAAGAGAGATGAAAGTGGATTTGAAACTCTCGTACATTCTTCTAGTAAATCTACAGTCTTCGATTGGAAATAAAATATCCTTGGTAATTAATTTGATGAAGGTTAGGTAGAATTCGATGGGCCAACCATCCAGACCTAGACATTTGTCTTTTTTGAACCATTTCAAAACAACTTCTATTTCCCCTAGATTGACATGTTTTCTCATGTTGTCCAAGTCATCTTCATCCACAAACCGAGGAAGTGTAATGGCCGTCCTAAGAACCTATGCAATAGTCACTTCTCGAGCGGCTTTGGATAAGCGACTAAAGTTTCTCATGCCCATGTCTACAAGTTGACTAAAAGAAGTGGCCTCGCTTCTTGAATCATCTTTTAATGACCAAAATGGTGTTGGTGATTTTCCTTCATCTCACACATTGTTCAAAAAACTTTGTGTTGTAATCCCTAGCTTTGAACCAGATGGCTCTAATTTTTAGTCTCCATTCTTCCTCCTTTTGTATTAATAGTCTAATATTTTCTACTTCCAACCTTGTTAGGTGGATTTTATGTTCCATGGAGCAAAATTCAGTTGTTTGAAACAACTAAACTTGCAAGTTTAGCTTCAATCCTCAGCAAAGTAGCTTCATCCCTTCTCTTCTTTTCCTTGGCCCAACCTATCATCCTGTGTTTGAGGCGAGACAAGTTATTTTCTATGACTTTAGCAAGAGGGGTGTTGCCTTCTTGGTTGCAGTGGGTCCATGTCTCTATAGAAATTTTGTGGAAATCATCATCCTTAAGCGAGACATAGTTGAATATGAATGGAGATTTTGGCTTATAGGAGGAGCTCACAACTTCCAAGAAGATGGGGGAGTGATCAGGTATACCGCCAAAACATACTCATTGCTTGATCCTATCTAGTTGATCCAAAAACTATTCCTTAATGAGAAAACGATCTAGTCTTCTCGTGAGTGAAGCTTCCCCAATTCTCTAATTTCACCAAGTACGCTATATTCTAGATATATCAATGTTCAGGAAATTGTGGTGATCCAATAGTTGCTCAATGATCCATGCGGGGGTCAGTCTAAGAATCATTCCTCCATGATTCTACATGGCCTAGGGTGAAATTCAGATCTTCCCCGATGATAATATTATTAATATTCATGAGGGATGATGACATCAAATTTTCTCAGAAGGCTTCACGGTTGTGGAAGGGGCCATATATATTAATCGTTCGAAGAGGGGTACCCAAAGGAATAGAGTTAATATATGCTCCCAAGACTCCTTCCCTCCCCCAATTTTTTTTTTATCTTCATAGTTTTATGTTGAATCCAATAGCACAACCCCTCGACCTCCCTCTTACATCCAAAGCATGAAAAATCCAACCTGGGAGGATGGATTTTAGGATGATGTTAATAGATTCTCTGTCTCCCAGGGTATCTTAAAGATATATAACATCCAACTTCTCTAATTGAAAGAATCTCCTAAGGGCCAATTTTTTATCACGGTTGGTCATGCCTATGCAATTAAAAGATAGGCACTTTATGAGGTAACCATATGACATTTTCATTTTTCTCTAAGAACCAATAAATGGAGATTTATTTTTGAGATTCCAACTGAATCCCAGCCTTATGGATAGCTTTAGATATATTAGAATGTCTTCACCTAGTTGATCTCGGAGGCTTTGGGGGAGAAGTGTTGCTAATGCCATAGGTAGGTAAGTCCTTGGGATGAGCATGTGATGGAAGGTTGTACCTATGGCTGGAACTAGTCTTCGATGAAGTCTCACCTTCAAAAGTATTTGGTAATAAGGCCCCTTGTAGTGTGGTCGAGGTGGGGGAAGGGTTACAGGGAGGAGCTGATGCCATGGGACAACGGATCAGGTTCAAATTGTAGGAAGATAAAATTGAACCATAAATAGATAAAGAAACAATGGAAATTTGAAAAGTAATTCATGAGATGAAACAGGGGGAGAGGAAGAGAGTATAGTACCTGGAAGTAGACCAGATCTAGAAGAGTATGATCAAGTAACCCTTGCTGAAGGTAGCAGAGCTAGCAGTTCCTGAAGGGTTTCCCCAGTATCCTTCTATCACCTCGCAGTATTGGTTGGTGCCTTTGGAGTAATAGTCACCCTATCTATGGTTTGTGTCTGTGTTCAAGTGGATTCATGTCTCATTGATGTCTCCTTATTTTCAATATTGAGCAATGGGAAATCCTTATAGAGATATCCAACCTCATGACATCTTTTGTAGTAGAATGGAACCCCTTCACAGTCCTGAATCTGCCATCTGATATTCCCATGGTAATGGAGCCAAAGAGTTTCAAATAGGCCATCCCTAGTGTCCAGGTAAACCAGGATTCTAGGAATAGTCCCATTAGCTGTTTTAATGAAGTATTTTTCATGGTCCAAATATACCCTCTGATCATCATCGATGCATCTAAACACATCTTTGGACCAAAAGTGAAGTGGTAAACCCGAGATTCTGACCAAGATAGTACCCACTCCTAATTTTTCTTTGTCTCGGTCAAATAAGAGAATCCACCTCTTTAGTAGAACAAGAGTCATCTTAGTATGCGAAAATTTGGAGAGGATTGAGCATGCCTAATCAATATGTGAAAATATTAGGGAAAACCATCCTCTTGTCATGGTGGGAACTGCAAGTAATTGTTCGAGGTGTTGGCTTGATATTTCCATCACCGATCGCTTCAACCTTTCCATTAAGTAGTTTTGTCCTCTGACCTTGCCATATTAATTCCTTCTCTGAAAACTAGTAAATGCCCTCATTCCCTGACCTTTGTACACTTGGATTTTTAGATTGTCCTTCACTTTATTTCCTTAGGTCATTGGTTTATATTTCTTTAGAATTGAAAAACCTAACCTCTTCATAGTCTGAGGGTTGGTGTGGGATTCCTTCAAAACAACCTAAAGATCTCATTGAATGTAACGACCGAGGTGCCCGAGATATTGGACTTGCTTCCCTCCAAATATTGAGACCTAAGCTCTCGAATCCCCAATGGTTTCCACTTCAGATGTCAGAAACCCTTATGTCACTGCAAACGTCTCGCTCGGTCTAGATGACAAATTAGATAGATGGTCTAACTCCCACAATTGTAGTTGAGATGGGGATGGGATCACAAGTAGCGACTCAGGTTGATAGTCTGGTAATATATGGTGGATGCTCGCACCAGAAATAGAGGTAGTGTGTGAAAACCCTAGGGTAGTCCACTCCTTCTTCCATATCAACAATATAGGGCTCAATCTTGATAGTTGATACCTGGGAGACCGCTAGTGTATGCATGTTGTGATGCTAAGGTGGATCCTCAATTCAAATTCGCATGGAATCCATGGAGTCTATCGAATAGTGAATGAATTCCTCATCCATATGAAAAGACATAAAGTCGGATCGGTCGCAACAAGAGCCCTAGATATCTAGAGTTGTCGCATTCCGACAGTGGAATTGCATTCATCCATTTTCCGCATCCTCCTTCATTGTCAGCAGCCTTTTCGCTTGCACCCTCAGCCTCAAGGAATCAGATGCCGCTAATCCGAACCAAACCCTAGTCTCTCTCTTACGCTTGCTAACTTGCGGTGCTTCATGGCCATATTTTATCTCTCCCTAATGACTCATTCCTCTACTAATTTTGATGTAAAAAATAATTTTTATATAGATATAACATTTAATTATAATAACAATTTAATTATTAATAATACATTATATAATAATAATTATTATATAATTAATTAATAAATATAATATAAGAATGATAATATTTATTAATAATAAATTTGCCATATTATTATTTTAAATGTTATATGTTTATAATGATATATACAAATTAGTACAACCACATAAACATTTCGCTATATCAATTGCATTAATATAATATTTTTAATTTGATTAGACTAACTATTAAAATTAAATTAAAACATAAATCTTCCAACACTACATCTACTCAACCTGCATTGATAACAATGAGCTTTTAATTTCCCAAATCAGACGAATAACACTAGAATTTGTTCTATTATAGATTCTCCCTTGACGTGGTTAAATGAATGTATCGTGTAAGATAAAATGTTTATGATGTCCTCAAACACACTTTAAAATATCTTGATGTTAAGACACTTTCAAATTTGATGGCTAGAAACATATTATGAGAAGTATTGAGTGTTTGAACTATGACAAGTAACTAACGATTCTGGCCACATTGACTGTTAATTTTGTTCTGGTGAGCAATTTACTCTTCATTCAAATAATGCAAAAAAATGGAATAGTATAATTTTTTAATTAATAAATCTATAAAATATTTTTTAAGTTCAAAAATCAAACCAGTTCAAAAATCAAACCAATTCAGAAAGATTGAATTTGATGATAGCAACCAATATTATTAGCTAAATGTTATGTATCACTCCATTGTTGCAAAATGAAAACGACAGACAAAAGGTAGGAGGAATAGAGTGGTCAGCTCCTTCTTGATGGATTCAGTACATTTTTCATGTTTTTTGAGTTCTATTGTGGATTGTTATAATTTATTTTTTCAACAATATTCATAGGTTAGTCATATAGATGTGGTCACATGAAAATTAATTCATCCAATATTAAGTAATATATTAATTCATCCAATATTAAGTAATATATATGATTTTTCCAATTCTTTTCTTTTGTTTCTCTCTAAAAATGCTTTATATAATGAAAAAATAGTAAAATATTTAGTTAAATATGAAGAATTGTAAATATCCAAAGAAAGATGCACTTGCGTCACCAAACATAGAAAATACGTTAAAATCACACAAAAGGAATTGACCATACCTTGCAAAATTAATTTTTCCAGGTTTCGACAATGAGAGTGTATTGAGATTTTTGCCATTGTGATAGTTTAAGACTGGTCAAAAAATTCGAGCAACAGACAGAGGGAGTACAGGGAGAAACATAAGGAGAGAGCTAGTAGCAATGGAGGGGTCGGGAAGAGGGTGTTCCACTCCCTCCTACAGTAATGTCCTATCAAACAGAAGCAAGGAAATGATTTTGAATGGATTCAAGAAACCCTTGGAGGCAGGAAAAAAGGAAAACAAACACGAAAAAATCGGAAAGAAGCAATTCCGATGAACAGGATGAGACTGACGAGGAGGTTAGAAGGGAGGAGAGACCAAGGGATAGCAGTAAGAGAAATGAGTACAAATCTGCAACAGGGACCTGTAAACCCAAGTAAACCATCAAACCCTGGGTGGTTTTGAATGGTCTCACATTGCAGGCACACAGAGATCACATGGCGACGCATGCTATTATATGCAAGTTTATGGGTATTTGGCCTACAGAGAAGAATATGTACACATGGATAAGAAACAACTGGAAACCAAAGGGAGAAATAAATCTGCATCTATGGTCCAAGGGTTTCTTCAGAGTGGTTTTCACTAGCCTAGAGGAAAACAAGAGAGTGTTTGAAGGAGGATGCTATTTCTATGTTGCTACAGACCTATACATGTGATCCTGGGTGATGAACTTTGTCGCGGAATGAGAAACGTTAACATCAGCCCCAATATGGATAAGATTATACTCCTTACCTCTAGATTATTGGCTACCTGAATCCTTAAAAGCAATAGGAAATAAATTAGGACATTTTCTAAAAATATCAGAGGCAACTTTGTGAGGTAAATATACCTTCTTCGCATGAATATGTGTGGAAATGGATCTATCGAGAGCACTCTTGGATGAAGTTGTCCTAGAAGTATACGATGAGGAATGGGTATAGGTGGTGGACTATGAACATGTCCCATTTAGATGTTGGAAATGTCATGAACATGGGCACCTCTTTAGGGATTGCCCACAAAACAAAAGGGAGGATAATCTGAGAACCAATACAGGCAAATATCCTGAAGGATTCAGCAAGATGGGAGGCAGAGGGAAAGGAGGGGGAAGAAAGTACCAAAAGAAACCTAGCGAGAACAAGATACCAAGTCGCAACAGTTTTGAGATTTTAGAAGAAGAAGGAGGGAACATTCAAAAAGACGATACAGTAGACAACCATCCCACAGAGAAGGAAAAGGAGAAAAATCTAGAAATAATACAGGAAAACAATGAACACTGGGAGACTATACCAAGCAATATAGAATCAAGCAAGGACCAGGAGATGACCCCAAGTGAAGTTGGAATAGAGGACCATGACCTACAAGAGATTCTTGAGAGGGAGAATCTTGATCTAGAAAAATTCTTAGACCAGGGAACCAGCAAAGAGATAGACTGCCTACCACGAGAAGAGTTTGATAGAGTACAACAGCTCTTCCTCTGGAGATCTCAGACAAAAACCACTGGAGTCAAAAGAAGCCATGATAGTGAGGAACATAGAGGGGCTAAATCAATGGAGGGAGCGTCAGGACACTCGGCCAAGAACCGAGGCAAGAAAAGAGGAAGAAAGAGACAAAATGAGCTGCTAACAGAGTGTGGGAAACTCATGCTCAACTTAGGGAAGGTGAAATATCTCACCGGCTACTCATTTAGAAACCCAGCATTATGAAGCTCACAACCTAGAAAATTAGGGGTCTAGGAAGTAAAAGAAAACAAAGGAAAATCAACAATAGAATAAAAGAAGAAAACTCAGATATGGTGTTTATACAGGAAACAAAATGTTCCATAGATAAAGTCCAAGTGATTCATAGCAAATGGCTTAGTAAATATGAGCACCTAGAAGTCAAAGCCAATAATACAGCGGGTGGGATTCTTACTCTTTGGAACCCTAAAAAATTTGGAATTATCGATGCTGAAGCTTCCAGGAACTACCTTTCAATGTTATACAACCTTTGGGTGACAAGGAAATCTATATGGTCACAAATGTCTATGGTCCTCAAAACCCTGAAGACAACCTCAAGCTTCTCATTTCACTTGAGGAGCTTAGGGAGAGATACCCAGTAATACCGTGGATTCTGGGTGGAGATTTTAACATGATCAAATCTCTCACATAAAAAAAAGGAGGAATGAGAACAATAGGAAGAGACTCTATTGCTTTCCAAAACTTCCTAATCGACATGAGGCTAGTGGACTTGGAAACAACAAATGGTACCTTCACATGGAACAATAAGAGGGGAGGAGCTTCCCAAGTTGCCTCAAAACTAGATAGATTCATCATCTCGGAGAACCTCTTTGTCTCTAGCCCTAACTTGAATGCTTTTATCCTTTCTTTTGGAGGATCGGGTCACTGGCCTATTCAGTTAGAGGCTTCTTTTATTGGCACTCTGAGGAATAGACCTTTCAGGTTCGAAAATGTTTGGCTTACCTACCCTGACTTCATCACCAATATTGGTAAATGGTCGAAGGAAGACTTGCCCATTCAAGGCACAAAAATGTTCCTTCTGCAACAAAGGCTCAAACATATAAAGGTCAAACTTAAAGAATGGAACAAAAATGATTTTTGCAATATTTTTAAATCCAAAAAAGAAGTGGAACAAAAGTTATAGAAAATTAACCAAATTCTCATCAAGGAAGGTTTCACTGAGGATAGGAAATTGCACGTTAACTCTCTCCAATAGGAATGGAACAATAGATGTTAGCAAGAAGAAATCTTCTAGAAGCAGAAATCAAGAGTGCAATGGCTTAAAGAAGGAGAAATAAATACAAGGCTTTTCCACAAATCTACCATAGAACATAGGGATAATAATCAGATTATAAAACTCATATATCCTCAAGGGATAGAGCTGAGCACACACAAACATATGGAATCCATTCTGGTACAACATTTTCAAAACATTGCAGAGGAGCCTATCTTAGATAGATATCTATTTATTAATAGATTCATTCAGGATATTCCAAAACTGGTGACCAGGGAAGATAACTATGATCTCAACAAGCCAGTGCCAGAAGAGGAGGTCAAAGAAGTAATCAAAGAGATGCACAATGGGAATGCTCTAGGCCCGGATGGTTTCAACATAGACTTCTTCAAGGAAGGCTAGGAAATAATCAAACATGACATACTCGAGGTGGTGGAGGATTCAAGAATCTCAAAAACAATCCTAAAAGTGCTAAATGCCTCCTTCATAGTCCTAATTCATAAGCAGGATAAAGCAATGACGCTAGACTGATTCAGACCCGTAGACCTCTATAATGTAGTATACAAAATTATCTCTAAAGTTATTGCAAACAGACTCAAGACCCTTCTTCCTACTCTCGTGTCTGAGGAGCAAACTGGATATGTGGAAGGAAGGAAAATCCTCAATAACATCATTCAAGCTCATGAGATAGTGCACTCTCTCAATATTAATAAGCAAGCAGGTATGATCATACAACTTGACCTAGTGAAAGCTTATGACAAATTAAGTTGGTCATACATCAGAGAAGTTCTAAAAGCGTATGGCTTTGACCATAATTGGATTAAATGGGTAATGACTATGGTAACATCTACTAAATTTTCTATCCTTCTCAATGGTTCTCCATCCAAATCCTCTCGACCCTCGAGGGGTCTTAGGGAAGGAGATATGATCTCTCCCTTTCTCTTCATCCTTATGATGGAAGGATTAGGCAAAGTGATGATTTCAGCCAAGAGGGAAGGCAGAATCTAGGGTCTGAAGCTTACCCAAGATAGAGACTCTTTGACTCATCAACAATTTGTAGATGACACCATGCTAAAGGGCACACCCACAGTCAAAGAAGCCAAAGCTTTCAAACAAATTCTGCAATATTTTGCTATGGCAACTGGTACAGAGGTAAGTCTCAAAAAATCAAAAGTATTCTTTCTTAACACTAATATTGCTATTCAGAGAGACCTCTCCAAAATTCTCAGCTTTTAGAGAGATCATCTTCCCTCCAAATATCTGGGAATACCTCTCATGAACAAACCTTTGAGCAAGGAAGTTTGGGAGCCACTGACTAATAAACTAAAGGACAAAATTAGAAAATGGACAAGAATATCTCTAAATCTAGCAAGTAGGCTAGTTCTCACAAAGGCGGCCTTGCAAGCTATTCCAATATACATGTTGTTGGCTCTTCCTATCCTTAGAGGAGTAGTACAACAAATCAGGAATATTCAAAGAGATTTTCCTTGGGGAAAAGGGGAGGAAAAAAAGAAATGAGCTTTGGTAGCTTGGGACAAACTATGCAAACCCAAAACTCATGGGGATATAGGGCTCCATGACCCAGATACTCTCAACAAAGTTTTGGGGGCAAAACTTTGGTGGAGATGGCTGAAGGAAACAAGAAACCCATGGGTCAAGCTCTGGAAACAGAAATATGCAATGGACTGGCAAGAGTGAGACCATATTAGAATGATGAGACACATCAAGGGCTCCCATATTTGGAACAATGCCTGGGAAAACACAGCATTAGTTCAGAAACATAGTTTCTGGGAGATCAGAAATGGGAACCTAGCCTAGTTTTGGGAGGACAACTCGCAGCAGGAACCCAACCTATGCAAAGAAGGACTAGATATTCTGAAAGATGATACTGTCAATAAAGGACTAAAAAAGGTCAGTGACTATTGGGATTAGAAAAGGAACAACAATAAATGGAGAACATGGAAAGTACTAGTTTATAGTGAAGAGACTCCTCTAAAGGCTTAGGCCGAAGCTCTTGCAACAATCCTAGAAAAAAGGAAAATTTTGATCTCAACTTAGATGGGGAAGAAACAGCGAGGGAAACTTCAACCTCAAAGAAGCCAAAGAAATTACCACCGGGAATAATTTGACAAACCCTGATAAAATATGGAAGGGCCTATGGAGAACCCTTACTAGATGAAAATCAAGCTATTTGTGTGGATGGTGCAACACAAAAAGATTCTGTCTTGGGAAAATCTTAGAAAGAAAGGATTTGTTGACCATCTAGATACGAGTTATGTGCTCTTCACGAAGAAATGATGAATCACTTTCTTAACCTCTGCACATTCACCTCAACCTTATGGAACTAGGTTGCCTCTATGTTCAGGCAAAATAATCGGGATGAAAATGACATCTCTGAAACTTTAAAGAATTGGAGGAAAAAAATTTCTAAAAATGTGACAGTTAACATAGCATGGACTTTGATCCTAGGCTTTTTGATCTCGAATGTCTAGAAAGAACGCAATAACAGAATTTTCAATGCTAAATTTGGATCAACCCAAAACATAATAGCTCATCTCTTAAGGCAACCCAAAGAAACTGTAAATACCCTTCAAAAGCAACCTAGCGAGTGTCCTCCATCTCACCAAGAGGCCCACAGTATTTTTGCTTTTGGGCCTCCAAAAGCTTGTCTCCCAGGGCACAAATAGGATTACAACACATTCTACAATGGGGCAGGATTACTAGCAACCACCCCCCTGGCTTCTTGAAATTTAATACAAACGGAGCCTCGAAAGGAAACTCGGGGGTTGCGGGTTATGGTGGAGCTATAAGAGATGACAAGGGGAATATTATAGTTATCTTCCATAGTCATTTAGGGAATGCTACCAATAATATGGCAGAATTAATGGAAACAGAGCAGTGCTTAGATATTCTGAGAGATCTCAATATGTCGAACACTATCATAGAGGCTCACTCTAAATTAATAATTAATTCAATAAAAAAATAGCAAATGGCTGAGCACAAGAGAAAGTCTTGAACCACTCGCGATTTTTGTAGGTCTATCATCGTATTCAATCTCATCTAAGAATCTTGAGAACCCTAAGTTTCGTACATATGAGTAGAAATGCCAACAAATTAGCAGACCGGCTAGCAAATGAAGGGGTGCTCTATAAAAAAGATCATAATATACACAGGTGGGAGCTAGCAGTTGTAGGAAAATTGTGCGAGGAATGCCATAGTCTGGTGCGCAGACAATGAACATAATCACAATATGAAGGAGAAGGGACTTTTGGGCAATTAAGCAAATGGAGGACAAGGGATCATCAAGCAGAAAACCACATATTTAGCATGCAAAGAAGGAGTGGATTTCTTTTTCAAAGAAAACAAAGGTTTAACGGTTTAGCGGTTTATCAGGTGTCCCCAAGCTCCCAAGCGTTTTGTCATGGTTTTCTCCCATGCCACTCATCAATCACCACATGGTGACGGGAGGAGAGAGAAAACCACCTATATCGAGCGGTTTTTCTTTGTGCTTCTTCTCTGCTCATATTCTCCTCAACCGGATCCGGCTTGTGAAGATCTATGGCCACGTTCATCGAGCTTGTCGGTAGCGTTATCCAATGAGCTTATTGCGATCCGAGTGGTATCTCAAGGGTTTCGAACATTAAAGTTGCTGGGGATTTATCTCCATGGGCAAACCCGCTTGAACTCTTAGAATGGGTTTCATTTGCCTTCAGCTCTCGGGTGTTTGTTAATTTGTGTGCTAATTGATTTTCTGAATTTACCCCTCAACCCTGAGATCCTTAGAATTAGATCCTCAATGGCGGTCATAGAGTCGTGTGGACCCTAGGCCCCATTTTTGAAGCTTGGCAGGTTGACACTCACGACTTCGGGCAATAATGGGAAACCTTCAACGAGGGCTCCTAAAGTAATTTTGGTAACTTTGGTGTGGATATTTATCAATAATCTGTCGCATCAATAACCTGCTGGAAAGAATTTCTACCAGCATTACCCGCTCCGGCAGAAGGCCAACCATTAGGGATTGTAATTTGTAACATCTCTAGAAAGAAACCACTGCAGGGCGATCTCTGCATGCTGGAAACAAGTCAGTCGCCGCAGCCTGATCTTTGCATGTTCGAAACAACGTTGTAGTTGTTGCCACTTCACAAACAATGCAATGATCACCATGATCTAATGTGCGGAGAATGGAAGCACTGGCTCTTGAAACGCCAAGATCTAACCGTCCGGGGATGGAACTGCTTCAACGACTATTTTACAAATTCAAAATTAATTACACCGATAAACGTACATATTTCAACTCAAGGTTCATATGGGTTGTGGAAATTTTTTTTTTAAATCAACAGGATTAGGTTTTAATGCAATATGCTCCATTTGATAAGTTGAACGTTACACAGAGTTATTTAATTTAATAAATTATATTAAAATTTAAATGCTTCCTCTCTATTCATATTCCCACTGCCTCACTCCACGAAAATTGGAATGGGAACAAGAAGAGCCACCAGAACCATGGCAACGATGCGGTCAGCCCCTTCCCTTCTTGTTTGAGAAATTTGATAAGAAATCATCTAATCCCCATTAAGGATGTTGTGCAAAGAGTTTTTCCTTTAGCTTCTTCAGTTATTGTGGATGGATTCGCCACTGAGTTCACATCTAAGCAGGTGGTTTAAATTTACATTTCTTTCTTCCTTCCACGGTTCTTTATTTGTTTAATTTTCGGGCACTATGTATCAAATCTAACCTTTTATTTCTAATAATCGGCTAACCAGGCAGTGGTAATTTTAATGGGTGGACAGAATTTGTGGGATATGCTACCGGAGTTAGCGTTGTTGGGAAGGATTCAGATATAGGCTCTAAGGGCTTCACTGCATAGGTTACGTCACCTACAAAGATGGAAGGTCGCCTTCGTCACGCTCAAGAGCTTTTCCTTGAATGACAAATGTTGGATCTTCTTATCGCACACTATGTTGTAAAATAGGATAATTTTTTGGGTTACAAAATGGGAACATGATTTTTAATATACTTAATATTTTATTTTATAAATTATATTTTCAAAGTGGAATTATTGTATTGTTAGATTCAAAATTAAATGATGAAAATGAAAAAAATAGCATTTAGCTATTAAGATTAGTGTTTTGATTGTATAATATTTTTAGGATTTGAGTTTATATTTAACAAGTACAAACACATTTATCAATGTGGTTCATATATCTATATAGGCTTATATAAATTATATATACAACCACATTTTCCAATATGATTGATATAGTGCCATAAGTTTAAATCAACTACATTAATAATTATTATATGTATTTATTTCAAAACTAACTATGATTATTAATAACTATA
>APFE031446127.1:6248-28962 GCA_000404065.3 Pinus taeda | reverse complement strand
TAATAAATAATAGTTAAATAGTTAATTCTTGTTTTATTTTTATTTTTATTTTTTTTCTAAATTAGACTAATTCTATTAATGTAACAAAAATAGTACAAGGAGGGACCGGCCTCTGTAGAGCAAGCCCCAAATTATGCCATGTTTAACAACAAATGACTGGAAAGAGACTGCCTGCACCGGGGAAGCCAGTCCAGAACTATAAGAGTTTACGACCCACGTAGGGGTAACAACCGTAATACCAGAGTGGAACAATTTTTTGAACAATCATCAAAATTGACAACATTGCATAAAAAAACACCAGAATAGACCCATTGTATTGGGAGTCGGGAACCTAGAACCTAAAAAACATTGACAGGAAGTTCTTCCACTATCAGACACCTGTACACGTCCATGTTCTTGAAGCGACCTAGATTGGTGTGTCCCTGAGCTGCTTCGCTGCTTTTGTGCGTCCCTGAGCTACATCGTTGCTTCTGTGTGTCCCTGAGCTACTTCCAGGGGCTTTTCTCTTGCTGGTGGTGTTTCGCACTTGAGTATTGCAGGCTGGGTCTTCAGAGTTTTGTGGCTCCTCTCTAAATGCCACCGAGATAGTCGCTATTATGCACGAACGTTCTAGCGAGCAGCGAAATTGAAATTGTGCAGAATGATTTGGTAGCAGAAATGACACAGAGGCAGTATGAGGCCGGAGACCAGTGTCAACAAGCTGAGGACCTACAGTTTGAGCCCAACCCCAACTACCGCGAATGGCGGGGTAGCATCTAGATAAATGAGCCATCGAAGGGGAGGATGAGTCAGAGGGGGATGAGTGAGAGAGGGACAAGGAGGGGGGAAATCTTCCTCTGCTACTACCCCTCCTACAACACATTCAATGACACAAATGAGGCATGCTCACCAGGGCAAAATTGAGCAGACGGGGACGAGAAGGAGAAATGCCAAATAATGAGTGGTCAATGGGAATAGAAGGACCTGTAATCATCGGTTCAGACCAGAGATTCAAGACCGAAGAACCAGTCTGTAGGCAGCATAGAAGAATATGTGAGAAATGTGCACCATCCACCATCTCAGCACAAAACTTGGCGGCATCTCCCCGTTGTCGTGTGCGAGCTCAGTTTTGCAGTAGCAAGGAGACAATTGCAGTTCAGAGGAGGCAGAGCAGGGGGAAGACAGTCTGAAGAGGCCATCTTAAAAACCAAATTGATGAAGCCTCAACCTGTGTAGTTCATTAATGTGCCATTAATATCAGTGATGGCTTGTTGTATATGCTTCTGCGTGGAAGCGTGGGTGGCCAGGTGGCCTCACCACTTTCCCACCCAAGTAACTGTGTGCTTAAACACCAGCATCTAGGAAAATAGATAATTATTGTTAAAAAATAATAATTTTTTATTTAAATATTGGTAAATAATAATAATATGAATATTAATTAATTAAATAATAATAATAATAATAATTAATTCATTTTTACATAATAATAATTAATAATAATAATAAATTCTTTGTCACAATGTGACGTTGGATCATGGTTGATCGTAGTTGACCATGGTTGAATTTCATATGGAGACAATCTTTGTCAGAAAGAGACATTTGAGCATGCTTGACCATGGTTGACTATGATTCACAATGTTTGACTCAAAGGAATAAAAACCATTGGGATTAACAATATTAAATGCAAGGTTGACCATGCTTGTCCACGATTGACCATGGTTGACCATGTTTGATTCTATAAAACATGGTTGACCACGATCAATAAACCCAAGGGATTTATATTATAAGCCCAAGGGAATAATAAACTTAAGGGATATAAACCCTAACGTCAATATTATCAAACCTTAACATAAACATGGTTGACCATGGTTGATTTCCATATAGAGAAAATCCTTTTCATAATCCAACGTTGGACCATGGTTAACCATCGTTGACCATGTTTTATTTCCATATCCATCCTTGTTTGGGCATGGTTGAACATGGTTGGTTATGATTGATCATAGTTTAAAATGATTAATATTATAAACTCAATGCATTGATATTATGAACCGAAGGGATTAATACTAAAACCCCAAGGGATTATGAACCCAAGGGAATAATATTAAACCCAAGGGACTAATATTATATACCCGACGTATATAAACACTAAGATAAATATTATAAACTCTAAAGTAAACATGATTGGTCATTGTTGATTTTCATATTGAGATAATCCTTATTATAATTCGATGTTGGGCCATGGTTAACCATGGTTGAGCGAGGAATTATAAACCCAAGTGATTGATATGATAAACCCAAAGGAACAATAAACCCAATGGATTAATACTAAAACCCCAAGGGTTGATTTCCATATAGGGACAATCCTTCTCACAATGCAACATTGGACCATGGTTAACCATGGTTGACCGCGATTGGTTTTCATATCGAGACAACCTTTGTTAGAACACAATGTTGGACCATGTTTGAGCATGGTTGATTTCCATATCCATATGGTTTGACCATGGTTGAACATGTTTGGCTATGCTTGACCATTGTTTTCCATGATTAATATTTATAAACCCAATCGATTGATATTATAAACCCAAGGGAATAACAAACACAAGGGATTAATACTAAAATCCCAAGTCATTATGAACCCAAGGGTATAAGTCGTATTTTATTATTTGAAGCCTCCGAATTTTCCAAACATTGGGAAGAAATGAGGAGAGGAAATGCATGTCATATGTGCTTCTAATGGTACCAAATTGTTTGATTAAACTCAAGGGACTAATATTATAAACCTAACATATATAAACCCTAAGATAAATATTATAAACACAAAAATAAACATGATTGACCATGGTTGATTTTCATATTGAGACAATCCTTATCACAATGCCATGTTGGACCATGGTTGACCATGCTTAATTTTCATATCCAGATAGTCTTTATCTCATTGCGATGTTGGACCATGGTTGATCATGATTAATTTTTAAATTGAGACAATCCTTATCACAATGTCATGTTGGACCATGGTTGACCATGGATAATTTTGGTATCGAGACAATCTTTGTCACAATGTGACATTGGGCCATGGTTGATCATGGTTGATTTTCATATCCAGACAATTTTGGTCAGAATGCAACAATCAAACATATTTGACCATGATTGACCATCGTTGACCATGTATTATTATATAAAACATGTTTGACCATCATCAACCATTGATCACCATGGTTGACCACAGTTGACCATGATTTTCCTTAACTTTTGTATGGAGACAATTTTTGTCATAATGCAAGATCCAAGCATGATTGACCACAGTTGACCATGGTTGACCATTATTGATATTATATACCCAAGTTAATAATAAACCTAAGGGAAACATAAACCACGGGGATTAATACTAAAACCCCAAGGGATTATGATCCGAAGGGAATAATATTAAATCGAAGGGACTAATATGATAAACCCAACATTGGTAAAACCTAATATATATATTACAAACACTAAAATAAACATGGTTTATTTTCATGGTGAGACAATCGTTGTCACAATGTAACATTCAACCATGGTTGATCATGGTTGGCTATGATTGGCATTAGTTGGCCATGATTGATATTATAAACCTAAGAGAATAATAAACCCAAGGTAATGATATTATAAAACCAAAGGAATAATAAACCCAAGGTATTAATACTAAAACCCCAATGAATTTTGAAACCAAGGGAATAATATTAAACCCAAGGGAGTAATATTATAAACCCAAGGTATAAAAAATATTAGATAAATATTAAAAATACTAAAATAAACATGGTTGAGCATGATTGATTTTCATATTGAGACAATATTTGTTACAATGCGATGTTGGATAATGGTTGATCATGGTCAATCATGGTTTCTTATTGTTAACCATTGTTGAATAATAATACACCCTAGGAATATGAACCTTTAGATCAATAAACCGAAAGGATTGATATTATAAAGTCAAGGGAATCATAAACCTAAGGGATAAAAATTATAAACTCAATGCATATAAACCCTAAAATGGCTATTATAAACCATTAGAAAAACATGGTTGACCATGGTTGATTTCCATATTAGATTAATCTATTGTGATATTGACATAATCATAAATAGTTGGACAAATATTTAACCCTTAATATTGGTGTTTTATAAAACCAATGGATTACAAACCCAAGGCATTAGTATTATAAAACCAAATGATTAATAAATGCAAGGGATCAATACACCCAAGGAATCAATAAACCCAACAAACTAATATTAAAAACCCAAACAAATAATAAACCTTAGGAATTAATATTTTAAGCTCACGAGATTAATAAAACCAAGGGATTAAATGATAATCCAAAGGAATTATTAATATTATAAACTTGAAGAATGTAAAAACCCAAGAATTTGATATTATAAACCCAAGGGATCAATATTAAAAATAGAAGGGATTAATAAAGCTTAGGAATTAATATTTTAATCCCAAAGGGTTGATAAACCCACATGACTATGAATATTATAAACCCAAGGGATCAATAAACCCTAGGGATTGTTAATATTATAAACCCAACAAGTTAATAAAGTGAAGGGATAAACATTGTAAACCCAAGGGATTAATATTAAACCTTAAGAGTATTATTTAAACCTTAATATTGAGGATTAATCAACCCAAGGGATTAAATGATAATCCCAAGGAATAAGTAAACCCAACAAACTAATATTGAAGACCTAATCGATTAATAAACTCTAAAAGTTAATATTTTAAAGTCAAGGGATTAGTAAACCCAAGGGACAAAATGATAAACCAAAGGAATTATTAATATTATAAACTCAAAGAACAAATAAATCCAAACATTTAATATTATAAACCCAACAAAAAATATTTTAAACCTAAGGGATCAAAAAATGCAAGGGGTCAATATTAAAAATAGAAAGGATTGATATTTTAAACCCAATGGATTAATATCATAAATCCAAGTGGTTTAGACCCCATGATAAATATTATAAATCAGAAAATAAATATCAATAACCATCCTTAACCATCATTTATTTTCATCTTGAGAAAAAATAAACATGGTTTATTTTCATGGTGAGACAATCCTTGTGACAATGCAACATTCAACCACGGTTGGTCATGGTTGGCTATAATTGATAATGTTTGACCATGGTTGATATTATAAACCTAAGAGAATAATAAACCCAAGGGATTAATACTAAAACCCCAAGGGATTTTGAACCCAAGGGAATAATATTAAACCCAAGGGAGTAATATTATAAACCCAAGGTATAAAAATCCTTAGATGAATATTAAAAATATTGAAATAAACATGGTTGAGCACGGTTGATTTTCATATTGAGACAATCGTAGTCACAATTTGATATTGGACTATTGTTGATCATGGTCGAACATGGTTTTTTATTGGTGACCATTGTTGAATAATATTAAACCCTAGGAATATGAAACCTTAGATCAATAAACCAAAAGGATTGATATTATAAACCCAATGCAATAATAAACCTAAGGGATAAAAATTATAAACGCAACACATATAAACCCTAAAATAAACATGGTTGACCATTGTTTATTTCTATTTTAGATTAATCTATTGTGATATTGATATAATCATAAATAGTTGGACAAATATTTAACCCTTAATATTGGCATTTTATGAAACCAGAGGATCATTAATATTACAAATACAGAGATCAATAAACCTAAGGTATTAATATTATAAAAGGAAATAATTAATAAATGCAAGTGATCAATAAACCCAACCAGCTAATATTAAAAAACCAAACAATTAATAAACCTTAGGAATTCCTCGGATGCGGTTGTTTAGTAGGGATAATGCAGTGGTGGCCGAATGAAAGGGCATGTGGCTAAACCACATTGCCCTCCGTAATCTGGCACACTAATCTAAAAATGACATTAGTGGTAGCCATAAATGGAAATTAAGCGGACCTTGTCTCCAACCTGTCTGTAACCACCCACCTCGGCTCCGCACAAAAATGAATATTGGTGATACTCTTACCATTGCACCTGTTCATCATGCTCTGCCACTGCAATGCCTCTGCCCTCAAGCTACTACTGCACCCAGCCATCACCTCCACCGGGAGGTTCTGCCATCTCCTCTATTGTATTGAATTAGGCCTAGGAATTCACTTCTCATAGAGCCTAGCCTACCATTACGTCTTCCACTTGGCCTCTATAGCTAGTCCCTCCTCCGAGCTGCCCATTAATTTCACTAAGCCTCTGCATTACCCTGAGCCCAATTCCGAAAGAAATTCATAAGCTTCTAGAGCTGACATGATGAGAACACGCCATCGTATGCACAGTTGCCGAGGGGAAGCAGAGGAAGCATGGCTCGTCCCCCACCTTCCCCGGTCTGAGAGTCCACCTCCTCTTTGGCCTAGAAAATTACAAGGTGTTGCCCAAACACCCACAGTGGTAGAGGCAGAGGCAACTCTCAACCTCACAGCCACCATCCAATGCCCCCTGCCTCGCCTCCTAGCAGTAGTCCATCCAATCCTGCTTTGCCCTCAGGGTTACTCCCTCAAATCCTCATACACATCTCCAATCTGCCCAATTCACCTTTTGTTCTTCCATGAACAGGCCCCTCATCATTGCGACTATTTCCATTAGCTTTCATGAGATGAAGTTGGCAATTGAGGGACAGACCGTTGCAAGGGGTGGCCAAACTGGCACAATTAAGGAGCAAACCACTCATGGTGGTGGCCACAACAAAGTAGCTTTAGACATGGCTCAGATGAGCACCCATGGAGCAAGGCTGTGGCAAATTGAGAAGGAAACAAGACAACCAGGGAAGGAGGTAGATCAGGACCAAAAGGCAGAAGAAGAGGTGGAACCTTACAGTTGTTTCATTGAGGAAGAACAACTGGCATAGCAACCTGATGACACGGAGGCTTTCCACTAGGCAAATGTCAAAATGGAGGAGTACAAGTGCTTCATTGTGGACGAACACCCTCGCCTTAGCCTCGCTCCTAGTCAACCACTATGCTTGCCATGTGTTTGCCACATGGTCTGTCACACAGCTTGCCATGTGTATGCTTTTTCTCAGGTTTTTACTAGAATTATGCTTTCTAGCTTAGTTAATGGGCGTTCAGGAAAAATTGATAGTTTTAGATTCCCTTGATGGTTTTTGTTTAACTTTGAAAATCTAATAAACAATTATGCGCAATTGTTGGTTTCCCCTGCATGGGCAGCAAGTTAATTTTGCACTCATTTTTTGATTTGGAGTGGTTTCCCATTTTGGGAAATCCAGACTCTATTTCTACAGTTTTTTGCTAACTCTCAAGCATGGCTATGCACAGGCTACGACCTGAGTGTACAATATTTTTTCAGTAATAGAATTAGCCTAAATTAGAAAAAAAAAACCTTAGGAATTAATATTTTAAGCTGGGGGTATTAATAATACCAAGGGATTAAATGATAAACCAAAGGAATTATTAATATCAAAAACATGAAGAATGAAAAAATCCAAGCATTTGATATTGTAAACCCAAGGGAAAAATATTAGAAACCAGTGGGATCAAAAATTGCAAGGGATCAATACTAAAAATAGAAGGAATTAATAAATCTTAGGAATTAATATTTTAAACCTAAAGGATTCACCAACCCACATGACTATGAATATTATAAACCCAGGGGATCAATAAAACCTAGGGGTTGTTAGTATTACAAAACCAACAGGTTAATGAATTGAAGCGATAAACATTGTAAACCTAGGGGATTAATATTAAACCTTAGTATATTATTTAAACCTTAATATTAGGGATTAATAAACTCAAGGGATTAAATGATAAATCAAAGGAATTATTAATATTATAAACTTAAAGAACAAATAAACCCAATCATTTAATATTATAAACCCAAGGAAATATTAAACCCAACAAAGTAATATTATAAACACAAAGGATTAATAAATCCAAGTGATTAATAAACCCACAGAATCAATAAACCCAACAAACCAATATAAAAAATGAAGAGATTAATAAACCCTAAGAATTAATATTTTAAACTCAATCGATTAATAAACCAAAGGGATTATTAATATTATAAACCCAAGGAATTGATAAACCCACATGTTTAATATTATAAAACCAATGAATTAGTGAACCCAAGGGATAAATATTAAAAACCTAAGGGATCAAGAAGTAAAAGGGATCTATATTACAAACACAAGAGATTCATAAAGCGTGAGAGTTAATATTCTAAAAGAAAATAATTGATAAAGTCACATGATTATTAATATTATAAACCCAAGCAATCAATAAACCTTAGAGATTGTTAGTGTTATAAACCCAAAGAATAAATAAACTAAAGGGATAAACATTATAAGCCTAATGGATTAAACCCATAATATTGGGGTTTAATAAATTGAAGGGATTATTATTAAGTGATTATTAATATTATAAATAAAAGGGATGAATAAACCCAATGCATTTTTAATTTTATAAACCCAGGGCATTAATATTATAAAAACAAATGATTAATAAACCCAAGCAATCAATAAACCCAAGGAATAAATAAACCCAGCAAACTAATATTAAAACCCTAAACAATTAATAAACCGTAGCAATTAATATTTTTAAGTCAAGGGATTAATAAACCTAAGGGATAAAATGGTAAACGAAAGGAATTATTGGTATTATAAACTGAAAGAAAAATAAACCCAACAGTTTAGTATTCTAAACCCAAGAGAAAAATATTATAAAACATAAGGGATCAAAATTAAAAATGGAAAGAAATGATATTTTAACCCCAATGGATTAATTTTATAAATTCAAATTGTTTAAACCCCACGCTAAATATTACAAATCGAAAAATAAATATCAATGGCCATCCTTAACCATCATTGGTTTTCATATTTAGATAATCTTTGTTACAATGTGATGTTGTGCCATGGTTGACCATGATTCACCATGGTTGATTATGGTTTTCATCTCAAGACAATCTTCGTTAGAAAACAACGTTCGACGACACTCACGAATTGGCTTTGAAAATGAGAGAATATATGTCATATTAAATACTTTAAAACCCCGTAAGCCCTAAATTCATGGCATCAATATTATAAATGTAAATAATGCTATAACACAAAACAATAATAATAAACATAAACCACAACCAATATAAGAACTACATTGTAACCATTAAGACATCAATACATAAAATTAATATGAATACATTAATAATAATACACTATGAAGAATTAAAACATGATAAATCATCATCACATTAAAAATAACATATTTATATCACTACGTTATAAACAATAAATAAATTTTAAGCCATAAATACATTAATACCAATACATGAATGTATTAATAGTATAAATCTCAAGAATATTGATATAAATAGAAAGAACATGAGAGCCCAACAATAATATTATAAACATCAACAATATTTTCATTTATGAAAGGCATGAACAAAGTGAAGGGACCCACACAAAAGGCCAAAACAATTACAAATGCAAGAGAAAAAGATAAAATAGTAACACTCCCAATGGAGAAAACAAACATAAATGCAAAAAACACATCTAAATTGCACACATTGGATTTAAAGAAGAATAACATAATAGGACATTTTAAGACCAGAGATATACAATTTTTTATACAACAACAATAACAAGAAAAAAACCAATTTCACCAACATTGCAACCACAGAAAGAACATTGAGTCTTGACATATATTTTTTGTTTTCTTTACATCAAATAATTCCACTACAAAATTGAACTTGAAACACTCCATCAAAAGTCATCTATGGAATAGACTCTTACAAAGCACAACGAGAAGAATGACAAAAGCAACACCAATTCAAATCAACAACATAATGATCACACCACTTAATGCTTTCCAACCAATTCCTTATTGTTCTCCTCCCATACTCTCTCTGGTGCAAATGTAACAATTATTTTACATGTGTTTTTGTTTCATCTAGCACACGAAGATGTTCATGAATAAAAGTAGGATGGAACCCATGTTTTATATCTTACTTGTTTCGAAGATATGAAAGAAAACTTATCGTTGCAGCAATATTGCGCATTATTCAGGAATAATAGATGACATCATTATTGTCCATATCTGCATTTGAAAGACTAAAAAGCAAAAGAAAAAATAAATAAGCCTACACATATAGAGATATATATACATAAAACATAACAACCCCATTTTTATTTATGTTAAAAAACTTAATATTATAATGTTACATGAAATAAAACAATATAGTGTTACATGAACCAAATGATATAAAAAAATCTACAAATATAAGCCTCATTTCACAATACAATTGAAAAAATCATGGAAATAGAGTAAAACCGTGATCAGTATTCAAAAAATGAATATAGGCCATGGTGATGGCCAATATTCAAAACCTCTATTTTTCCATTTTATGATGTAATATGAATTCACAATATTAATATCAATGTGAACCATTTATAAAATTTATTTTGAATGATTTGTTCATATAACTCATTGTTTATCTCTGAATGGTTTGTTGCAAAGAAGAGAACAATAGACACTTACAAAAAAATAAGTAAATTGAACAAGATGAAAAATGATGTAAACTTTCTCAAATATTACTATGAATATGATGAATGTATTAATCTCATAAATATATGAAAATGATTATTATATTAAAATTAAATCAAGAGGACAATAAAAGAAATTCAAAACACATACTATAAAAAAGGTCACAATGTTATTAGTTGTATTTCTTAGTGATATGGACTTCAATCACTCCTCTTCTTTCTTCCTAATTGTAGCATTTGCACTATCTTTCATCTTGGCATACTGTTGAAAAGAGAAAGGTGGTGCAATGCATAAACCATCTATTGATTTCACTCTTGATATGTCTATGAAGGTAAGGCCTTGCTTCTCTTTATTCCCGATATCAACTAACGCTCGTTCTAAAGTCAATCCCTATGACTTGTGGATTGTAAAAGCCCATGCAATCTTCAAAAGAATTTCTTTTCAATTTCCTCTTATCACTAGTGTGATAGGCACAATGTTTGTAATGCTTGCATCAAATGGAACACCAACATACTTATCAAAAACAACAGTTTTGAACATTAGAAGCTGAGGTGGCTTAGAGGTAGGCGTATAAAATATATCCTTAACATAACCAAGTGAATCATTCACCAAGTCAGCTTCAACCCACAAATTACATGTCAACATAACACACTGAACATGCCACAACAAAACTTCTTGGTCCAATTGATCATCATCAACACCAATGATTTCTAAATGCCTTAAATTCTCAGCAACACATCATTCAATTGGACAATTTAATGATTCTAACATATACCTATTATCGAAGGAGACCAAATTATTTGTTGGAAACATGTGAACTATTGCATTAAATAAATCTCTTTCTCTAGGATGCAACCTCATATTAGCCTGTGACATAAGAAACTCCCAATCTTTAAGAACAGGTTCTACATTTCTTATGTTAATGAGGACTCTACGAAAACAAGATTGTTTCTCATTATTCCCATGTTGGTGAAAGATTGTGTCAAGAGTGACAACAATGTTCATTTTTGTTCCACAAGAATTTTCATGCTTTATTTCTTGCATGCAAAGGCTTATCTCTCACAAGAGGCAGCTGGCCAAGGTCACCCACAAGGATGATGGATCAACCACCAAAAGGACAATTATTTTTCTTTGGAAATGCCTCTCTTAATCAAGCATCTATTTGCATAAACAACCTTGATCCTAGAAATCTCATTTCATCAATCAATATATATCTAATATGTCTCATTTCTTCTTGGAATACTACAAGTGACTACCCCTATAGTGGTTGCATATATTTAATTAGAATTTTTAGAGTTGAGTGTATTATTTCTGCATTTATATTAAAAGGAACTATTCATGTTGGGGCAAGAAGAAACAAAGTTCTTCTTCCATTACTTGACAAATTAGAAAGAGCTTAAAAAATACAATGACAAGGAAATACTTCCTAGTGCCTGTAGTGCCATGAACAATCATAAGAAGAGCTTCATGAATCTCATATTCAACAAAGTTCCTTAAAGCAATTTCAAAAGCAAGTCGTTGTTTTTCCAACAATGAATCTATAGATGCAATTGTTCTCTTTGAAAGGTCAACAATATCACCCCTTGAATTTTCATTCCTTATAAAATTAATAGCTCCTTCTGCAACATCATCAGAAATAGTTGTACTTTCCTAGTCAAAGGATATATCAACCTCCCTTTGATCAAGGGTGTGGATATCATAAACATTCACATCATTTGGTGGAACAAAGTGAGATAAAATATGCCATTCTTGAAAATCATCTTCAAGATTCATTTCTTGGTTAGAAAAATAGCCATCTTCTTCATCTTCAATATTGCTGACATTGATGGATTTCGATCAACATGGCATGCTCGATATATGAAATTCCTTCAGTTTTCAATAATAATTTTAGCAGAAAGGCCAATTTTTGCAGGAATGTAATGAAATTGCTTGTAAAAGAGAAATTATGTCCAACAAAAGATTACAAATTCATCTAAAGCCTCACTAGGAGTAGAAATAAATCGTGGCCAAACCTGAATAATAGCATGAAGATCTCTAGGTTTCCATGGATCTTGTTTATGCTTGCTATCAAATGTCCAAGATATTGTTGTTTCTATCAAAGATAGATGTTCAATGAAAAAATGTCTCTTTTAATAATTTTGAACACAACTGTTCTCATATAAAAATTGCAAGGCATCCCTTGATATTTTTTATGAAAACATTTCTTCCAACATTTAAGGAAACGAATTTTTGACTATAGAAAACCAGAGGTAGCTTAAGAAACATATGGCTTGTTTCTTGTATTCCAATGTCACTGTCAATAATCGTTTCCATAAGAAACCTTATATATGAACATAAAGCATGATCCTCAGAGCCAATAGAATTTGAAATTCTAGTTAAGATATAATGATACCTTTCAGACCTTTTTTCTGCTTTTGATGCATTCTTAGAAATATTTTTCAAGACAGCATAGTGAGAAAGCACTGGCTAGCAATCAACATTTTCATGCCACATTGTTAGAAGGTAAATTTTATGCACATTAAGCCTATTATCATTTCTTGTTGGCTCATATTTTTTTCTTCCTTGATCCTCTATGAACAATCTTGATTCATCACAAAGATCCCATGGAGCATTGTACCAACATGTCAGAATAGTGCCTTTTTTGTGCAAACAAGAATATAAACTACACTTTATGTGCCTTTGGACATGGTTTAACAATTATTCATAATCATTATGAGGATTAACAGAGAAAATCTATGAAGTATTCAATAGGGAAGGGTCATTGTTGAGGCTTCATGGAACCATTATGTTGCAACGATGTATTTCACGTGGATTCCATGCAGTTACATATTTGTCAAAGAATCTCTTTACAATTTGTACATCAAAACCATTTCACAAATCAGGTCTTTCCATGTCAAGAGCACCTTCAAACCATAATATACCATGGGTATGTGTTGAACCTCTATGTTTCCATGCGTATCTTAAGATATAGTTACTACAAGCAATATAAATAGAATCATAATAAAAGTTGACAAAGCATAGAAAATAAATTCAACAACACAAACCTTCCCAGAAGTGTTTACCTTTAATATATTTTTGGATAACTTCCTCTCGAAAAATATTAAATCTATGGTGCATAAATGTGGCAAAAATATGAGGGTCCTGGATAACATTCTAAATTTTCATATGATGTTCATTTAAAGAATGAGAATATGAATGTATGGACATGATGTTATGCACCTTTGTCCACTTTGTGTCAGTTTCACTCAAAGTAAAAAATAAAGATGGATATCACAACTGAGTAATCATGTTAATCAATTCAACTTGGCATTTAGTCCAATGTGCCCTTGTACCTCTCAGAGAAGAACCAAACCAAATAAGATGCTCAACCACCTTATTATCCTATAAATTAGATAGTTGGTGACACAACTTTTCAATTTTTGTAGGTGAGTTAGCATGTAAATATTTCTTTACAAAAATGGTAGCAATTGCTTGGCTCTGATGCCGCATTATCATGTTCAATAGGTAATATCGAAAGCTAGGATGGATTCCAAATCTATGATCATAGTACCTAAGAATATGCAATGCATACTCATGAAGTTCAACTCTACAAATACATGGTTGTAACCAATCAGCATCACTAGTGGGGAACAATGTTGGGAATGCCATATCTAATAACCCCTTTGTATTATATTCATTCACTATAGAGGTTTCAATAATAGAAAAAACCATGTCTTGAAAATGTGGAGAATCAACATTATCAAGAAATGCTCTAATTTATTCCACTTCTCTTCGATTATTTGGTAGGTGCGCAATAAAAGAATAAGGATGAGAGTGAAAATTCTCAACAGGAAACCCTTCATTCTTATATTCATTGATTTCAGATTCTTCAATATCACAATCAACAAATTTAAGCCTAGAGGAGACATATGTTGATCTTTCAGGTAGATCCTTCACTGAATCATAGTCAATTACAACATCTCGGTAATATTGATCATGTTGGATTTTGAAAAGCAATGCAGCCATCAATCGAGATCTTTTGACATAAATATTATAATATTTAGATTGAGGGGCATGTCTCCTCACAATTAGAAATTCAATATCTTTAACATGTCGGGGAAGAATTTGTACAATTGTAGAAATTACTTGAGGAAAGCTAATTGGATGACCACTATACTTATATTTCCCACCTAGAGCATGTGTCACTTCAAAAATATAATTTCCAACTAATTATAAATGCAAAAAAAAAAAAAAAAATCAAATGCATTCAAAATTTACATTTGTTTCTTGATGTGGATGAGACTAATGAGATGGTTTCTGTTTGATTCTAACATCAGTGGACGGAACATTTTGGGTGTTAGTTTCTATGCCTCTATTCAAATGAGTTGTTTCCTGTTTCAAAAAAATAAAATATGCTATAAAACTAAATGTCCAACAAATAAGGATTCAAAAATGGAAATCAATTCAAATACATTGAACATCTACATTAGTTTTACAATTTGATGTTTTGGATTCCAATTCTCCAACCTAATGAGATGAAATCGTGTTTTCTCCATAAAAGGTTATAAAATACAATGTCCAACAAACTCTAAATGAAAAAATGAGAAAAATATCAAACACACTCAACATTTACATTTATTTGGTAATGTGGATGAACGCTATGAGATGGTTCCTCTTCACTTCTAACATAAGTAGATGGAACATCTACGATGTTAATTTGTATGCCTCTATTGAAATGAGTTGTTTCATGTTTGAAGAAAATAAAATATGCCATAAAATTCAATGTCCATCCAACTAAAACTTAGAAAAAAAAATTAAAAAAAAATGAAAATTTACATTAGTTTGGAAATTTTATCGTCGAGGAGAATGCACAGGAAGTTTATGACATGCCTCATCTTCACTTCTTAGATTAGTAGATGGAACACTTTGGGAATTAATTTCTAGACCTCTATTAAAACGAGTTGTATCCTATTCCAAGAGAAGAAAATAACTTATAAGTTTAGTAAACAAATTTTTTTAAATAGAGGAATGTAATAAAACAACCACTATTGCAACAAAAATCAACCCAAGGAATCAGTAAACCCTAGAGATTTTTAATATTATAAAACCAACAGGTTAATAAATTGAAGTGATAAACATTGTAAACCTAAGGGATTAATATTAAATCTTAGGACTATTATTTAAACCTTAATATTGGGGATTAATAAACCTAATGGATTAAACGATAAACCAAATGAAATATTAATATTACAAACTTAAAGAACAAATAAACCTAATCATTTAATATTATAAACCAAAGGAAATAGTAAACCCAGGAAAATAATATTATAAACACAAAGGATTAATAAATCCAAGTGATTAATACACTCGAGGAATTAATTAAAAACCGAAGGGATTAATAAACCCTAAGAATTAATATTTTAAACTTAAGGGATTAATAAACCAAACAGATTATTAATACTATAAACCCAAGGAACTGATAAACCAACCATTTAATATTATAAACCCAATGAATTAGTAAACCCAAGCGATAAATATTAAAAAACTAAGGGATCAATATTACAAACACAAGAGATTCATAAAGCCTAGGAATTAATATTCTAAAAACAAAGGATTGATAAAGCCACATGATTATTAATATTATAAACCCAAGCAATCAATAAACCTTATAAAATGTTAGTGTTATAAACCTAAATAATAAATAAACTAAAGCGATAAACATTATAAACCTAACGAATTAAACCCTTAATATTGGGGTTTAATAAACCGAAGGGATTATTATTATTATAAATCCAAGTGATTATTAATAGTATAAAAAAAAGGGATGAATAAACCCAATGCATTTTTTATTTTATAAACCCAAGCCATTAATATTATAAAAACAATTATTTCTACAATAAACCTTCTATATGCACATAAAGCATGATCGTGAGAGCCAATAGAATTTGAAATTATAGTTAACATATGATGATAAGTTTAAGACCTTTTTCCTGCTTTTGATGCATACTTAGCAATATATTTCAAGACAGCATAGCAAGAAAGCACTGGCTAGCAATTAACATTTGCACGCCACATTGTTAGAAGGTTAATGTTATGTACATTAACCCTATCATAATTTCTTCTTGGATCATATTTTTTTCTTCCTTGATCATATATGAACAATCTTGATTCATCACAACGATCCCATGGAGCACTGTACTGACATGTCAGAGTAGTGCCTTTTTGCACTAACAAGAATCTAGACTACACTTTGTGTGCCTTTGGACATGGTTTAACAATTCTTCATAATCATTATGAGGATTACAAGAGAAAATTCGATCAGTATTCAATGGGAAAGGGCCATCATTGAGGCTTCATGGTACCATTATGTTGTGACAATGTGTGTCATGTGGATTCCATGTAGTTACATATTTGTAAAATAATCTCTTTGCAAGTTTTACATTAGAACCATTTGACCAATCAAGTATTTCCATGTCAAGAGCACCTTCAGACCATAGGAAACCATAGATATGTGCTGAACCTCCATGTTGCTACTCATATTTGAAGAAAATGAAGATATATTTACTACAAAAAATATAAATAGAATCAGAATAAAAGTTGTCAAAGTATATAAAATAAATTAAACAACACAAACATGTACCAATGATTGCAAGTGTTTGCGAGTGTTAGTTGTGTCAATGGTTTTTTCACCATAGAGGGAGAGGGTGGGAGTGAGTCCCAAGTCGGATGGGAGGAAGCCCCAACTCTGCTAGGAACACACAATGCAATAGGACATGTGCATCTTTCAGAGGAGTAGTCCACATGGATGTGATAGTGACAACATACAGGGAAAGATAATTCGTATAACACATAGGATAGGAGTTCACATGAGTATGATGGTCTTATAGAAATTTTACGTGGAAGGTATGTTTGATGTCTAGGGAGGTAACTAACATGGGCAGGACAATGTTAACAATTCATACAACACATTTTCATTAATGTATATGTCTTAAAACAATTTAATGAGTTCAAGTGTTAAACACATGTTAAATAAACTTGCATTACAAATGTTCAAGATTAGTCTTACAACAATTTACAACACATGTGTGAAAATGTACTGGCTTGTTAGCAAGGTTCTGAATTAAGTGAAAGTTCTAAGACGCATCATTACTCCTCAAAGAAAAGATTACAGACTCTCAAGGCTATGTGGGAGGAGCCGAGGTGAAAAGTCTTTTGCATGTACAAATGAGGGGTTATTTATAGCCAAGGGTGAAACTGACCCTTATGGCTGTTCAACTACCCTCATGACTATTTTACTTTCATGACCTTTCTACTTTACATGACTCTTCATATGAAATGTGGGTCTATTTAACTTCCATGTTATATTACATTGATTGATAATATGGACCAAAGTAGAGATGTGGACAACATGACTCATGAAAAGACTCAACATGACAGTGTTGGTACATTCATGTTGCTATTGGTGCGCATGTCGAGGCGTAGTGTTGCTGGGTAATGGATGTCCTCATGGTGTGTCACAACTTCACCTCTGCCTAGCAAGGTGCGCGGAGTCTTCGATGGTCGTTGGGTTCACTTGATGTTTCATTCACACATTTCTCCTTGCTTGTATGTTTGCATGCTTGACAGGTTCATCTGTTCACGAAAAGTGCATGTTCGTCCATTCATTCGTCCATGAACACATATTGCATGTTCGCTCGTTCGCCCATCTGTGTGCGAACACATCCTTGCATGTCCATCCATTCACGAGCACATCTCTTTGCATGCATCATTTGTTCATCCATTAGTGAACAAGTCCTTTTGCATGTACTCCCTTTGTTCATCCCATCTGTCGTCATGCCATGTTTTTTTTTGTACCTATATTTGCAGTCACTCATGATGAGATGACATAAAATCCATAAACGTCCTAGTCTACTATGTTGCATGAGTGTTTTAGATGTAGGGGACCGAGAGAGGAGACAAGGTTGCGAGTTTTGAGCTGGGATGGAGGCTCCGAGCGAAGCTGGTGAAAACTATGCAGAATTCACTAAGTGATGGAGACAAGCAATCTCGATCGACAGTGACTATCCATAGGGTATGGCTTAGCTAGAGGATAAAACTGCACAATGTTTGGGAGAAGCAGTCTCAGCTACGGGAAGGTTGGGCACACAAAATCTACACAATTTTTGGAATGAGTGGGCAATGGGAGCCTGGAAGAAAAAACTACGCAATTCTTGGAGGGAACTGGCATCTGGCTACTAAGACCTTGGTAGCAAAAACTGCACAATTCCTGGAGGGAATTGGAAGTCAGTTGTCAAGAGCTTGGCAGCAAAAAATACACAATTCCAGGAGGGAACAACAGTCATATGCTGGTGGGAAAAATTGCATTGATGCTGGGAGGCTAGCCTGATGATCACCTTTGTGCAATTTCTGAGCTGAGTGGACTACTAAGCAGTAGAGGGCTTTCTCATGAAATCTGCGAAGTTTTCCAGGTGAGCAATCGGTTGACTGACTAGAGGGTTGGTTGGAAAAACTTCGCAATTTTTTGAGGGAGACAGGGATGAGCACTAGGTGACTATCCACCTTGTCTACAGAATTTTCGAGGGTAATCAGTCCTAGGGTGACTACTGGGTCAAATTCTCCAGTTAACCTACAGGAAGGTTTATTGGTCTTCTTGTGGGTAGCATAGTCTGAAACGACTTGCTTGGTACTGCTACAATGTTCTAGGTGACAGTCGATCGATTCGATAGCAGGGTCAAGGTCCAGTTGTTAGAATGGATTCCGGTCATTAGAAATTCAGAAAAATGACTAAGTGTGTGATCGAGTGAAAATATGAATACGTGATCTTGCAAACACACACTTGTACGACTTGACGACGAGAGGACTCAAACCATCTAGACACATGCTCAACATGACTGACTGATGGCATGAGAGACAAGCGCAAAGCTTGTGATTTATCGTTGGATGACCATGATGATGCTTGTATAATAATGTATATGACTCTCTTTGTGACAGTGACAGATGTTTACATAGAAAACACAACATGTACACACGAAGTGAAGACCTTGTGTATTTCTGGAACATGGTCGCAAGCATGACATTGACATCAACATGCAAAAGTTGTCAGTGGAATGATCAAGCAAGGTTGGTGCAAAGACTCACATGAGCTCATGGAGTGAACCCAATTTTTTGTAGTCATCAAGTCAAACTCTCAAAGGAGACTCTGAAATTAGACGCAGGCCATAATTGTGGAGGGTGTTCCAATCACTACAAAACTTGGCAGCACACTGGTAGAACTCCAACTTCTCTATTTTGGTTCATTGACAACACATGGCCTTGGTCTTTCAGGGAGTATTGAATCATTGTGCGAGTTATTTCAGCTTCCCCACTTACCCCATGGACATGAATGGTTCATATTTTTCTAGCTCAGTAAATCACAATGAAAATTCAACTTGATCACAGTGTTTCAAAATCAGGAAGGTTAGTTTAGCTCACGAGTTCACTATTTTTAGAGTATAAGTTTCCATCTCTGGTGTTCCTCCATTGCCAGTAAGCCTGGACATTACCCTAGCGGAGTCACGCAGGAACACATGCATTTCTCCACTGCCAACGAGCCTAGTTAGTACCCCAGTGGAGTTGCATGCTTCACCTATCTACATAGGAAGCCTTTATCTTCTTCCGCCTTTGTATTTTTTAAGAGGACTATGCATAGGCACTTATTTATTTTTGGGCCGGAAGAGGGATCCGAGATTATTAAGAGCAGAAGATGTTTTTCCTTTAGAGAAGCATGTAAGACCTTTGACATAGGTTTTCTCATTTAGATTTTCCCCTTCTTCGTTTCTACTAGTTGGACGAGCTTGAACACACAAAGCAGAAGGCTGAGTACACGGATGGAGCTTCCTAGTGTGGAAAGAGGTTCATGGTTGGACCAAAACATCCCTTGCATACAACTCGTATTTTCTATAAAGACTTCATTGGCTGAAGGTTATAACCAAGCACAGAGAAGAAGAACACAAGTCTGGCCAAGTGTTGCAGTGTCACAAGTCTTTTCATATCTCAACCACATACCCATTTAAAAGCCAAAACGTAGTAGATGGAAACACTTGTTTCCAGAAAATAAAAATAGAAAGCTATTAAGCAACTCAAACAAACGAAAGAAAAATAGTAAGTGAAGCAAACCAAATTAAAACAATAAGAAGTAAGAAGACTATGTACATGGGCGTGGCTCGGCTTACTGGAAATAGTGCTTGATATCTTGGTCATTGATAGGAAGATTGTCAATCCTCTCATCAAGTGATTGCAGATGGTACGTGTGTGGAACAAGCTTCTTATGGACCAGTATAAGACTATTAGGTTCCACTATCGGAACCTGGTGGTATCTCGAAAGACATTTAGGTGAAGACAACACTACTTCAGATACTACATGTAACATAGGCTCTAATGATGGCACGAGGTAGTTGTATTTATTCCAGGAACGGTTCAAGTTTGTGAAATCAATGCATAAGCGGATTCCCCCAGATTTCTTACATATAGAACTTAAATTAGAAACCCATGTATGGTGATGAACTTTGTAATTAACCTGAACATCCAACAACTTAGTCAATTCTTTTTGTATAAGGGGTTCAAGCGACATATGTGTTTTACCTAGTTTTTGTTGCAATGGCTTGGCTCCTCCTTTGCTTGGAATCTCGTGTTGTATTATTCATGTGTCGTATGTACTCGGGTCATCATATACCCATGTAGACACATTCCAGTATTGTTTGATCAAGCGAACAAATGCTTTCCGATGCTGTGGTGTGTAGTACACACTGAGACTGACTATCCTCAAATCGTGATTAGTTTCCAGGTTCCTCTATTCATTCGTAGTGGTGGACCTGTGGGTTCTGCTATTTTTTGGCCCTTCACAATGGTTTTGCAAGTCATAGATATTGTTGAGAGAAACTGCACCCTTTGGTATGGGGTTTCCTTTCTTTCCAACAGCTACAGTTTGGAGGGGTTTCTCGTGCTCATATTAATTGGTAGTTGTGTCCTTGAAAGCATCAATGTTGTTCATGGAGTGCAGTGTCTATTGACCATCACCAAAAACGTGTAGCATAGTTATTTTATAAGAGACAAAAGGCTTAGACAAAATTTCAAAAGTACATTTTGATCCAGGTGGGTGTTGGTGGCCACCCACCTATCCCATTTGGACCCCCACAATTGTCTCTTTCAGCATTTTCAGTTTCCTTAATTGTAGCACAACTTACTATTTCTAGTAGTTTTTCGGGTCCTGAACTTCCGGAGCTGTTTTGAGGCCCTAAACGACGTTTTTTGGGGAATCTGGGGGCAACATGGGTCCATGGAATGGACCGATGGTGCCCGTTCCAACAATGATAGTGCTTGAATAGATCTCTCTAATGAGCTATTGTACGCGTCAAACGGAGATCATATGCTAAAGTTACGACCCTGGGAAGTTGATGTACCAACTTACCCCCAAACAGGGCCCAGAATTTGGCGTTTCATCTTCTAGGGTTAGGTTTTGGAATGTGAAGGGTTTTCCATTGCTTCTCAACAAGCCTTCAGGCCTCATTGTAACTCAGTTCGGAACAGTTCAGAGGCATGTAGCCGCACATCTCTTCTCAGAGATAAGCTACCATCGCCCTAGCTGGTTTATTTCCAATTCTGGTTGTAAGCATATTTCGGTATTTTCCATTAATGAAATGAAGTATTATTTCCGCTGCATCTATTTACGTATGGTTATCACATCTCTGTATTTATGGTTATCTCTGTAATCTATTGCGTTCCTGTTTAAATCCGGATCAGTGGTATCAGAGCGGTCTGTTTTTTCTCTGTTTTTCTTTGCATGTCCCCAACGAGGTCGAGATATAAGGAGTTAGGGCTTGAATTGGTCGAACCTTTGCAAGACCAGCCTCGCAAATCCCGATGACCTCCCATGTCGGATGAGAAGAAAGATGAGGGGGCAGGAGATCCTATCAAAATCTTGCTCGAAGAAGCCCTCGAGCGACAACGGAACGCAATGATGGATAGCTTTGCTCAGATCCTTCAGCGGCTACCCAGAGGTGACGCATCGGCTTCCAACAACTACTCTCGAAATGCCACATCGTTTAAGGTACAAGTGAATTTTGAAATCCCCATCTTCGAGGGTAAAATAGACGCAGATGCCGTAGATAAATGGTTAAATCTGCTAGAAGGGTATTTTTCTGTTCATAAATTTTCAAGTCGGGAAAAGATTGTTTTCGCT